>JAODAL010003916.1:0-165200 GCA_025379985.1 Phyllomedusa bahiana | reverse complement strand
AGAGTACCTTACAGCCAAGGTTTGCGACCCCAAAGGGCAGGGATTTGTAAATTTAAAAAGGGGTATGGACCGACCCCCGGGTGGCAGCTTTGCAAACCTGCAAAGCCGAAGCATGATGCCGAACCACCCAGGAGGCACCAACTGCTCAAGTAGAACAGGCAGTGACCTGGAATGGAAGAGGCTCACCCCTCGACCGGTAGGCCTTCAAAATTGCAGAATGGATCCAGCTGGCAATGGTCCCTTTAGAGCCAAAAGCCCCCCCTGCACAACCCATCGGGGAATGGCAAAGGAGATCGAGACTCAAAGGGGTTCAGTACGAGGGGTAGATCCAAGTGGCCCATCTAAACAATGTTACGACCGCTCTCGGGGATAAGCACGGGAGGGACAAAAAGGGGGCAGAACTAGGTCTTCATTGATATGAAATGACAAAGCCACCTTCGGGAGAAAAAGGAACGGGACGCAAAACAACTTTCTCCTTATGCAATACCGGAAAGTGGACAACAAGCCCCATTTCCCAGACACCGGCAATGGAAGGAATGGCCCCCAAAAGAAGGCCACTTTCCAGAAAGCAAAGCAGCGACCGGGGGCGTCGCTGGGCATTTTATCCGGGGGCCAGGCCCTGGAAAAACCCCCGTCCCCCAATCCCCAGGCCCCAAGCCGCTCCGGGGGTCGGACACACACACAGCGAGCGCTTCGGGGAGCAGAGAGCAGCGCTCTCTCCCCCCGCATACATGGGGACTGGCCCCGGGTCCACACTGGGGGGCCCCCGGGGTCCTCTTCGCTGAGGACCCCGGCGCGGCCCCGTGCTGCTCACGGAAACGGCACAATGTAATGACCTAACACGGCGCTCCCTGTCCTCGGGCGCACGCCCATGGGCCGTGCGTCGAGGACTGCCGGAGGAGCGCGGGACTGAAAGGACGAGCGCGCCGCCGGGGATTTTGGGGAGTTTAATGTTGTTATTTTTAATAGCGTTTACCTCCTGAGCCCCGTGTGCCCCAATAACCTCCCGGGCCCCGTATACTGCCGACCCCCCCATAAACCCGTCTGGCCCCCCAAAAAATCCCCAGTGCCCCGATATCTTAACCCCACCCGAGAGGCCCCTATAACTATATCCTACCTGAGAGGCCCCCATACAAATACCTACCGAGATGCCCCTATATCTATAAATTACCCTGAAGTAACCCAAATTCTATTACCTGCCTGAATAACCCTAACTATATACCTCCTAATTGAGGGACCATACACCTACCTAGGGGACTTATATACAAAATTAAGGATTGCTGAAATGGAGGATTCAAGAATTTTTGTCCAAACCTCGGGACGAGATTGGCCGGGGGAGCAATCACATAAGGTTGAACCGGATGGAGAAGAAAAGGGAAAGTGAACGACGCTGATCAGAAAAGACGTCTCCGGAGTCACTAAAGTAACTGCAGGTAATCACTTATATTTCTGCAGAGCCACAAAAAAAAATTTTATCTACCACATTTGCCCGTATGGGGTAAAAATTTAATCAAGCCGTTTACACTGATAGTCAAGTGGGGTCCAATTGGTAAAGGTCGGGCAGGATTTGGTCCTTTGTAAATATTTGGGGACTTGGTTTTTGTAAGTGTTTTTAGAAACAATGAGTCTCTAGTAAATTTGCTCCATTACAGTGGATTATTTGGTGACTTTTAGGGGAAAAGCACTGTCAAACGAGTTAGGGGTTTTGAAAAAGTAAATTTGTCAGGGGGGATTTTCTTTGTGCAGTGACTGCTGGGTGAGGGACGGTCTATGGGATTGCAGAAAATTAGTGACAGGAACGAAGTTTTTTTCTCTTAAAAACACATCCGAGTTCACAATGAGGGACGAAAAATTCATGTGAACCCAGCCCACTGACAAAAACACAAAGGGCCCGGGGCCCCCGGGTTTTTGGACCCAGCAACGCCCCGCAGGACCTTCCTGTAAAGGCTCAAACAGTGAAACTGCATGGGCCCCAAAAAAAATTTAAAACCCACACTGGTTTTGGCCACGAACTGGGGGACGGGAAAACACCCCCAGCAAAAATTTTTTGCTTGAAGGCGGGAGGCCCCTTGTGCAGGAACAAACAACAAGTAAAATGCCCTCTCAGGGAAAAAAGGCCAGCCCAACTCCAGGGGCTGACTGAAAAAAAGAAAGCACCCAGAATGGAAAAATACCAAGGGGGAAAATCCCGGACCAACAAGGGAAAAAAGGGCCTTTCCCAAATGCGTTAACAATCCTTTAGATTTTAGCTTACACACCCGAACAGGGGCCAAAAGACTGAATCCTACAAGCAGCAAAAATTCAGTATATTTCAATAGTCACACTGTCAAACGCAGCTGCGGTAAAGTGGGGTGGGACAGAGGACCTTGGGAAACGAGGTCTGGCCACAGAGGAAGAGGCCAAGGAGCATCCGCCAATAGGGGGGCCCAGAACCTTTGCCCATAAATTTTCCCAAAAAGGTTTTTAATCAGGCTTTGTGATGGCTTCTCCCAAACACTGAAATTGGGTTCTCCTTAACCACTTTGTAACCATTTGGGTGTAACTTCATCATTGTCCCTTTGAAGACCGATTCCCCCCAAGTTTTTTAACTTCCTGGCTGAGTCTGAATGTTGCTTCGATTCCCCATAATCTTCTTTCCTCTGATCCATCTATTTTGTGAAGTGCACCACCCCTCCTCATAAAAAAAACCCCCACAGCAGTTGCTGTAATCCCTGTTTTCACATTTGGGATGGTGTTCTTAGTTTCCAAGCTTCCCCCTTTTTCATCTTAATGCATTATGGCCAAACATTCAAATTTTAGTTGCGTCAGACCAAGGGCATGTCTCCAAAATGTAGTCTTTGTTCCTGGCTTTTTCAAACATAATCTAATTTATAGTCTCTTTTGGGGTAATGGGTTTTTCCTGCAGAGGGCCTTTCAGCCCCCTTTATCAGTACTCGTTTTACCGGGATATGACCAATCTTACCAGCTTCCCAGGCATCTTTAAAAAGGTCTTTTGCTTTTGTTCTGGGTTATATGCACTGTTTGACCAAACATGTTTTATCTCAACCAGAACCCATCCCTTCCCCGAGCGGGATGATGGGTACTTCCCATCTTGTTTGTACTTGCATAGAATTGTTTGTATAGGGGGATGAGGGACCTTTAGGGATTGGGAAATTGCACCCCAAAATGATCCAACTTGTGCAAGTCCATAAAATCTCTTCCTGATTTCTTTAGAACTTTCCCCGATGTTATACCCAGAAGCTTTTTTTTCGGGGTGCAATAAAATACACTCCACAGTTGTCCTAAATCGATGTTCCATAAACCCCATCAGAAGCTTCCAAAAACTACATCATCATATGGGGTGTCCCCCAAATTTTTAAAGGCAGAGAATTCAGTGTATGGAAACTTTTGATATAAAAACACCACAATTTTTTTGGGGCCCGTTCACACTTATTCTGGGCAAATTTTAACCCAGGGGCTGCAGCTATGGCTACAAATATATAAAATATATAAAAATATAAATATATAATATAAAATATATATAATATAATATATATACATAAAATAATATAACAAACACACCCAAAACATACACACACCTGTTGAAAAATTGGACCTGCAAAATTTTCAGTTTCTCTGATTTTCCTCTTTAATGGTAGTAAAATTTTTTTGAGAAAAATGACATTGTTTTTTTATTATATAAACAGCAACATGTCTCCCCAAATTCAAAGCAAACAATTCTGTATTCTTTTTAGTAAATGAAAATCTTTAAAATAATAAAAAAGCGCGGCTGTCGACCTCAAATAATCAAAGAAAAAATTCATTATATATAAAAATATATATATATATATATAAAAAATATATAATATAAATATATATATATATAATTAATCATTATATATATAACACCACACACACACAATCACACATACATATATACACACACACACACTATACACACACACACATTACACACACACACACACACACACACACACACACACACACACACACACACAAAAACACCAAAAAAACACACAAAAAAACCACACAAATACAAACACACACACACACCATATAACACACACACACACACATATTACACACAACCCCCACACACATAATACACACCCCACACACACAAATATACACACACACACACCAATAACACACACACCACAAACAACACACACACACACATATAACACACACACATATACACACACACATATATACACACACTATATACACACACAAAAATAACACACACATAAACACACAAACACACACATATACACACACATAAACACACACATAAACACACACATAAACACACACACACATAAACACACACACACATAAACACACACATAAACACACACATAAACACACACATAAACACACACATAAACACACACACATAAACACACACATAAACACACACACACACATAAACACACACACACACAAAAACACACACACACACACACACAACAATATAAAATTTATCACACACACAATAAACACACACCACACACATAATATATTTAAAAACCACACACACACACATATATAATACACACACACACACACACAATTATGGAAGGAAAACAAAGGAAGTTCAGGGAAGATGTCGGCATTAGGATAACAAAGGAAAGAAAAAAAATAACGAAGCAATGTGTCCCTTTTAAAAACCCCAATTTTTTTCCCCCTCATTTTCCGGGTGTGCGGACAGCTTGTAGCTTGCTATAAGGTGGCCCCAAGAATGGGGGATGGGTTTCCGTGCACAGCCTCCTCCCAATTTTCAAAAAGATTTCGAGCAAGTGTGCTCCGGTATAATCCTAATTCCCATGAAATTGAATAAGGGGAACTGCTCAAGCGCAGTCATCTTACTGTTCTCTGCAGCCGCCTCATAGTGAGCTACGAGCCGGTCACAGACCCAAATAAGGGGAAATAGTAAGTAACCTCTTAATGGTAAAAGGGAAAAACCCCAGCCCAAATTAAACTGATCGACAATATTTTTTTCATACGTCAGACCAAAATCACTCGATCTTTCTTGTTCGTAGAAGGTTCTTTCTTTCTGCAAATAAAACAAACCACAGATTAGAACAGGCCATGCACCTGAAGGAGAACACCGCTACCACTGTACCAAATCTCTAGTGATGGGTAATGGAACAGCCACTCTACTAAGGCACAGTTCACACTGCGTTTTCTACTACATTCGAGGGCCCGCAGGATATAACAAAAATCCAATCCTCTAAAATAGAACTTTCAATAGCATCCTTAAAATGTTTCCAAATATATGACGGCACCAATTATCAGGAAATCAGCCCCTTACGCAATGTGGATTAAAAAAAAAACAGAGACCACTGTGTGTACACTCACTGTCCCTAAAGGTTTTTTTCATCTCAAAGTTTCATAGGAAAGCATGAAGAAATTTGCTTTTGCTCTGCACTTCCCGTCAAGCTTTCTGTAAATTTGCATATAGCTCCTTTTTATTCAACTTTTTGCTAATTTGATAAAAACTCCTTCGCAGGGGCCAGGAAGCTTCCGATTAAAAAAAACATTTGTAATTTCTGGCTTTTGTCTGAAAGACAAGAAACACACAACCTCACGTCTGCTGGGAAACCTGTGGGTGATGTCATCCCTGCATCAGCAGAACAAACACAAGGTTGGGGAGAAGTACCAGTCCACTTGGGAACAGAGAGCACAGAAGGTGATAAAATCATTTTTACTCCTTTACAAAAAACCCCCAAAAAACCCAAAAACCTAAACCCCCAAAAAAAAAAACCCAGCGCTCACACCCTACCCCCCCATAACTCCCTCACAACCCAAAAAACAAAAACCCAAAAAAAAACCCCCCCAAAAAGACGACACAAAATTTCCAATTCAAAAAAACCCCCCAACCGCGTAAACCCCCCCAAAAAAAAAAAAACCAAACAAAACCCAGGCCCTAAAAACCCCTCCATTACCAAACCTTTTTGGGTTCAGCCCCTTCGGGAAAAAAACCCCCTTTTTTTCCCACAAAAAACAAAAACCCCACAAACAACAAAAACCAAACCCCAAAAAAGCCCCCAAGCCCTTAAAATTTTCCAAAAAAAACCCCCCCTTTTTCAAAACTCCCCCCCGAAATTTTAAGCAAAAAAACAAACCATTTTTCCCCCCCTTTCCCAAAATTTTTTTTCCCCCAAATTTAAAACCCCAAAAAAACCCCCCCCCTCACACCCCAACCCCAAAAGCAAACCCTTTTTCAACCCCCCAATAAAAAATCTCCCCGCCGGAACCCATTAAAAAACAAAAAACCCAAAAAAAAAAAAACCACAAACCCCTTGGGAACCTTTTTTCATCCCCCCCCCAAAAAACAGGGGGGGGGGCCCCATTTAAAAACCAAAAAAAACAACCCGCAAAAATAAAAAAACAAAAAAATAATTTAAACCCAAAAAAACCCAAATGAAAAAAAACACAAAAACCCAATTTTTTTAAAAAAGTTTCCCCCCAAACAACCCCCCCAAAAACAACCCCAGCCCCCCACCCCCCCCAAACGCCCCCCACTTTTTTTTCCCCCAAAACAAAAACAAAAAAAAAACCCCCCAAATAACTAAAATACAAATAAATGAAAAAGCACAGGGCCAACCCTAAACCCAAACCACCGGGAAAAAACCCCCAAAAAAAAAACCCACAAAAAACCACAAACACGGAAAATGGACGTTTCATAAAAAAAAAAAATTTTTTAAGGGGGGGAAAAAAAAATCGGAAAACTTTCCATACAAAAAAACCCCAAAAAAAACCCCAAAAAACACCATTTTCCTTTAAACAAAAAATAGCGGGTATTTTAATTAAATTTTGATGATGGGTTTTAAATTTTTCTATACATGTTTCCCACCCATTTTTTTCTTGGTTCTTTTTTGTTCATTTTTTAGGCTTTTAGGCTCAAGCCGGCGTAGAAGCGACCAAGCGGCGCCAATCGGGGAAATCAAACGGGCTTAGCAACGCCGGAGCGAATCAGCCCTACAAGGGGGGTATCTAAATAGGTAGGACACGATAATGGACATATATTGCAAAGTTTGAAAAGGACCTTTAACATAAAAACAATTTTTGAAAATGAGACGACCCCTTTAAAAGTGGCAGTAACAAAAAGGGTTTAAAAGGGATAGTTGTCACAGAGTCCCCCTCTTCCTGGCCAGGGTGTGGGGGGTTTTTTAAAGCATGATTTGGGAATCATCTGTATTCACAGCTCTTCTAAAAGCCCCAAAATGAACAGGGGATTTAAACTATAATGCAAACTTTCCCTTTTAAAAAAACAACGGGGACTAAAATTTCTTTTTATTTATAAAATTTTTTCACACGGGGGTACTTCAAAAAATCGGGGGGCAGGGGGTGGTGGGGTTAGAGGGCACAACCCTATTCTCTTCAATCATCCCTGGTATAAATCTGGAAAAATTACAGGCACTTTTTTTCGCCCCCTCAATACACGTCGGGGAATCGCATAATTCAAGTTCTCTAAGGGCTATGAATTAACCATAACGCGGGGCCACGTCGGGGAAAGCAGCACAAAATTTTGCCCAAAATACTCCCCAATTTGCCGTGTGAACAACCCTTAACCTCCAAGCTGCTGGGAGCCGACCCTTTGGGGACTACACCCGCTATCAAGAAAGACAGCAAAAAAAGGGGAGAACGGGAAAACCAAGAAAACTTTTTTTGGAGAAATTTTTTTCCGCTCCGATCACAAAGAAAAAAAAAAAATTAAAAAACAACATATTTGGAAAAACTCTACAATTTTTGTTCTAAAAAGTTTAAAAAGTAATCCCTTGTCCCTGGCTCAATCCGTTCCTCCTCCCTTCTGACTGGTGAGGAGGTACCCCCCCTACTTTTTGTATGGGGGAATGATCGCCCACCCCCTGGGGGCGGTTAAATACCGCACGGAGGGCCCGGACCCAGTATCAGTCCTCCCTTTTTTTGGGGCCCCCTTGGGGGGATGATGGCCCTTCCTCGATTTTCCCTACCCCTTGCGGGGTTTCGGAATTTTGGGGATTGGGCCCTTGGGGATTGAAGCTTTCCTTGGGGGGGTTTCCCCTGTTTCGCATAGCATTTGGTCACTCCGGGGCCGGGGGTGTGGATTTCCTATTCCCCTCCTTCCTTTTTCCCCCCCCTGTTATACTTATTGGAGTATAAGGACCATATAGGTCATTCAACGTTCAGACTCATTGTCCGCTGGTGGGCAGAGAGTCTGATCGGCTCCGCCTCCCGGTCAGGGGCGTGTATTATTATGTTTTTCATGTTGACATGTTACCATCGGTCATAGTATTGAAGGCCTACACGACGAATTGATCATTTACACACCGGACTCTTGTGCTTACATTGTAGTGCCTGTGTTCATCTTATGCGTGCATGTTTTTTATATGTTTATAGATAAAAATGTTTCAATAAAAATCTAAGTAAAAGTAATCCCTGTAATGAGACAACCCCTTTAAAAGGGGTATTCCCATCATGCACGTCAAAAGT
This sequence comes from Phyllomedusa bahiana, assembly GCA_025379985.1. Classification (NCBI taxonomy): domain Eukaryota; kingdom Metazoa; phylum Chordata; class Amphibia; order Anura; family Hylidae; genus Phyllomedusa; species Phyllomedusa bahiana. Next base: position 156,719 of record JAODAL010003916.1, on the reverse strand, counting down.
CTGATAGTTGCTTGTTCCAGAGGAGGGACTCGCCCCTATCCCTGAAACGGGCCCCAAAAGTCTCGGCTCAGAACAGAGAGCCGGTGGCGCTCGCACACAACCCTGCACTCTGTCCTATGGGCGTTCGGAGTACAGGTGAGCATTGGGTCCAGCCGTGTGCAGGCCTGACCGCCTCGCCATCGTGAGCCCATTCTTTTGGGGGCCAGCCCCTGAGATGGGCGAAGGTCAAGAAGGTCGTATAGCCATAGCCTTAATCTCAGCGCCCACACAATATACCTGCAGCTGTCAAGCGAGCACCATGAAGTGATTATATAGCAGCTATCCAGCTAAGTGCTGCGCACACCCATAATAAAGAGTCACAAGGGAAAGCACCTGCCTCTTAAGGGAAGTTCAATGCTATAAAGATAGGATTCCAGTTAGTACATTTACAGGATATTACCAGACTGGAGGAGACGGCGGCGGCGGCGCACCATGTATTGATCTGTAGCAATAATTCACATACTGACTTCTCCAGAGGTCTGCACTATTTACTAGGCAGGATCAAAAATAGAAGGAACGTATGCTGTATACTGTCTGCACAGGGCAGAAAGGACCACATTTCCAAAATCAGAGAGATCAGCTTCCAATGAAGACCCCTGTGCCTTGGTCCTTAAAGGGGTCGTTTCACTACAAGGATCGCTGCTTTTTATGTTAACAATCTTGCAAAAACAAGTCACTTTGTAATATATGTCCAGTAACAGTGTCCTACCTATTCCTAGATATCCCCTCTTGTATGGGTTGCACCAGCTCCTCAGGTCGCTATAGCTACAGACCTGTTTGATCTCTCCCGATAGGCTGCCAGCACTGGTTGCTATAGCTACAGACCTGTTTGATTTCTCCCGATAGGCTGTCAGCATTGGTGTTTTAGCTACAGACCTGTTTGATCTCTCCTGATAGGCTGCCAGCACTGGTGTTATAGCTACAGACCTGTTTGATCTCCCTCCTGGTAGGCTGCCAGCACTGGTTGCTATAGCTACAGACCTGTTCGATATCCCCTGATAGGCTGTCAGCACTGGTTAATTTAGCTACAGACCTGTTTGATCTCTCCTGATAGGCTGCCAGCACTGGTTGCTATAGCTACAGACCTGGCTTCTACTGCAGCCTAGTAGTAGCCAGTAAACACGCCACTGAATTCAAAATGAAACCAAGAAAACTGGACTGGGGTTAGATGAATCAATGTAGTGAGACAACCCCTTTAAAGGGAATCCACACACTCATATTTATTTATTTATTTTTTACCAGCTAACACCAGATACTGATACATAAGGTTTTCTTCTTATCTGTTTTTATTTTAGGATTGTAATTTTTAAAAAAAAAAAAAAATTAAAATGTTTTGTATGTATAGCATTATGGACGCGGCCACCTTGACGGAGCTGCTGTGAACAGGAGCAAACCCATTGATTTCTATAAGGCTCCGTCTACATGACGTATACTTGTTTGAGACCGAAAGTAAATCATTCCTATTGACCTGAATAGAAAATACACGTTGGTGTTCATGTAATGCGTATTTTCACCAATCGGGAGGGGGAGGGGAGGGGGACAGAACATGTTCATTATTCCGTTTACCGCATGAAAAATTTACCATTGAGGATAGCTTAAAGAGAACCTGTCACATAGGTTGTGCCCCCCTTGCTGAGGACAGAACGAGGTAGTATCAGACCTGCTGTTTCCAGTGCTGTGTCCCTTATTCTGTAAGATGCTGGAGTTTTCGTGTATTTAATGCTCAAATCTGCAGTTTTCAGCCAGAAGAGTCCTTCAAAGAGTCAAGTTTATTTCAAACCCGGCCAATCGGAGGCCGAGCCTTTGGTGGGCGGGGCTAACACCTGCTCATGAATAAGATTTGAGGGGTAAATGCTCTAAATCTACAACATCTTACAGAATAAGGGACACAGCGCTGGGAACAGCAGGTCCGACACTGGCTTGTGCTGTCCTCAGCAAGGGGGGCATAGTCTATGTGACAGGTTCCCTTTAAACCTAGTGTAAAATACGTCCAAAATATTTGCATGTCATTTTGGACGCGGATCAGTGTCCAAAACCCCATGTATTTCAGCATCCAAATCAGCTTCAAACCCACGTCTGAAAACACCTCATTAGCAGCAGTTTTCAGACGAGGGTTTGAGATGCGCATTTTAGGTGTGGTTTTCATCCTGACATTAAAATACCGTGCAGGGGCATTTTTGGGCACGGATCCACGTCAAAACTGCGCCTTGTAGACAAGGTTTGAAGCTCTCCGTGGATTCCTATGTGCATTTTACTCACAGAAAACGCTTCAAGAATTGACATGTCGCTGAAAAACTATCATGTAAACTACGACGCGGTTTTGAACAGGGATCAACAAATTGGGGGCTTTTGTTTAGGCAAATCAGCACTGAAAACAGTGTCCAAATCATCAGTGTGAACAAACCCTTAGGGGAGTTCTTATCTCATGCTTCTCTACTGAAGGTTTCCTGGGCTGCTGACCGCCTCTCTGTGCACTAGCAGCCCTGGCCACATAATGATGCCACTTCCTGCTGTGTCTTAGCAGCACAGGTGCTTGTTTATATTTCTAGCTGACAAACTTTAACTCTTTAAAGTGCTGTAGTCGTATGCCCTGCAGTTAAAGGGGATTTATCGTTTGAGCTGCTCGTGGTGTTCTGCTCATTTTCTCAGATTGAGTTTGAAATCCAGGGGCGTGTCTGCCCTCCCACGAGGCGTGTCTGCCCTCCCACGAGGCGTGTCTGCCCTCCCACGAGGCGTGTCTGCCCTCCCACGAGGCGTGTCTGCCCTCCCACGAGGCGTGTCTGCCCTCCCACGAGGCGTGTCTGCCCTCCCACGAGGCGTGTCTGCCCTCCCACGAGGCGTGTCTGCCCTCACTGAAGAACTGTGACATCATCATTTTGTTTGTAGCAGGGATGCAGAGGTTGTCTGGATATAACAGCTCTGTAGCCTCCTGCATGCTTATGTCTGCAGCCTTGAGGCTCCACAAGCTGCAGCAAGCACCTATTATATCTATTATATCTCTTAGTTTACACACTGAAAGCCAGCAGCTTTAACTTCTGTTCTAGTGGTATTCAACCAAATTTTACTAACAGGCAGAGACCTTTACTCAACTACAAGGACAAATGTCAGCTTCAAGTAAAGATCTCTGCTGCTGTCAGTGATATGAGTGAAAACAGTGGGGGGGGAGAAGCAAATCAGCTTTGAGAGAAGAACCTGCTCAGTCTGTAACTGACTTGGGCTGATGGTGTACCGGTAGAGTGCTGGTTTTACAACGAAGGGGTTTGGAGTTCTAGTCCCCTCACAGGGTATATTTCCCCTCCCCCCCCTAAATTCTACACATATGTAGAGAGACCTAAAATATATATGTCAATCTCTATAATGATATATATACACATACATAGCTCCCCTATATCATGTCTCATCCCCGAGAGTATATGCATTGTATCACATATGTTGGAAGTGCTTGGTGTGACTGTGAGGATGGGACACTATATAGGGGAGCTATGTATATATATATATATATATAATATATATATATATATATATTATATATATATAATATATATATAAAATTATAGATGTCTACACATATATTTTCATATATTTACATATGTGTACAATTTATAAAAGAAAAAAAAAACGATGGGGCTTGAACTCCCAACCTCTGGCTTGCCAAGCTGATCACCTATGCACTGCACTACACAAGCAGCTCATACAGACAGTGTTGAATCCTTATGTTATACACTACAGATGACGTCATAAGGAGGCGGGGCTTGCATTAGATCTGAGGAACAGAACGCCCTCTTTTCAAAGTAGCAGCTTAAGGACTGAACCTGTGAGGAGGTGAATCAACCTCTTGGCAAAAGCCCTTTAAACAGGCAGTAATTGCCCAGATCCTTCCCCCTAGAGCTGAGATGTACATAGAGCCAGCAGACTCTGGTTTCACTATCGATTTTAACAGCTCAGAGGGGAGTAAACACAGAGTGTGCAGGCAGCCAATCACAGCGCAGGGGGCGTGGCCATGACGTTTCCCGTCTAGGGGCATATCCCAACAGGCTGAATGAAATGTCAGCTAGCCAATCACAGTGCAGGGGGCGTGTCTAGGGCACAGGAATCGACCAGGGGGCGTTCTGACCAGCAACAGCAGAAATAGAAGACAGAATTACAGCGAAGCCGATATCTGCTAAACCAAGTGACAGAGGTAATGCAACCCAATTACAAAAGTGCTTATTTTTACTTTCCCATAATCTGAGAATTGATCTTTGGAACGATACAACCCCTTTAAAGCCCTGCCATTACCAGTGTATCTTTAACAGGCTCAGCTAGGAATGTCACTCACTGCTGTAGAACCTCCCACAGCCTGAACAGGAAGAGGGAGCCCCTTTAAGACCAAACGAAACTCTCTCCTGCTGGAGCTTGATGTGTAGGACCTGGTGAAGAATATGGAGATTATATTATTATATATATGGATATATTATATAATCTCTAAGTGACCCAAAATATTGAACAGTAGTGGTTATATATATATATATATATATATATATATATATATATATATATACACACACATACATATATACATATACACACACACACACACACATTACCGTTCATAAGTTTGGGGTCACTTAGAAATTTCCTTATTTTTGAAGGAAGCGCAGTTTTTTTTTTTTTTTCAATGAAGCGAACATTAAATGAATCAGAAATCCACTCTATACATTGTTAATGTGATAAGTGACTATTATAGCTGCATATGTCTGGTTGTTAATGCAATATCTACATAGCTGTATAGAGGCCCATTCCCAACAACCATCACTCCAGTGATCTAATGGTACATTGTGTTTGCTAACTGTGTAAAAAAGCTATTGGATATTTTGAACACCCTTGAAAACCCTTGTGCAAGTATGTTAGCACAGCTGAAAACAGTTTTGCTGATTAGAGAAGCTATAAAACTGATCTTCCTTTGAGCTGGTTGAGAATCTGGAGCATTACATTTGTTGGTTCGATTAAAATCGCAAAATGGCCGGAAAAAGAGAACTTTCATGTGAAACTCGACAGTCTATTCTTGCGAGAAATTGCCAAGAAACTGAAAATTTCCTTCAACGGTGTGTACTACTCCCTTCAGAGGGGAGCACAAACAGGCTCTAACCAGAGTAGAGAGAGAAGTGGGAGGCCCCGCTGCACAACTGAGCAACAAGACAAGTACATTAATCTCTAGTTTGAGAAATCGACGCCTCACAGGTCCTTAAGTGACACCTTCATTAAATAGTACCCGCAAAACGCCAGTGTCAACATCTACAGTGAAGAGGCGACTCTGGGATGCTGGCCTTCAGGGCAGAGTGGCAAAGAAAAAGCCATATCTGAGACTGGCTAATAAAAGGAAAAAATTAATATGGGCTAAAGAACACAGACATTGGACAGAGGAAGATTGGAAAATAGTGTTATGGACGAATCGAAGATTGAGGTGTTTGTATCACACAGAAGAACATTTGTGAGACGCAGAGCTGAAAAGATGCTGGAAGAGAGCCTGACGCCATCTGTCAAGCAGGGTGGAGGTAATGTGATGGTCTGGGGCGGCTTTGGTGCTGGTGGAGGTCATGTGATGGACTGGGGCGGCTTTGGTGCTGGTGGAGGTCATGTGATGGTCTGGGGCGGCTTTGGTGCTGGTGGAGGTCATGTGATGGTCTGGGGCGGCTTTGGTGCTGGTGGAGGTCATGTGATGGTCTGGGGTTGCTTTGGTGCTGGTGGAGGTCATGTGATGGTCTGGGGTTGCTTTGGTGCTGGGGGAGGTCATGTGATGGTCTGGGGTTGCTTTGGTGCTGGGGGAGGTCATGTGATGGTCTGGGGTTGCTTTGGTGCTGGTGGAGGTCATGTGATGGTCTGGGTTGCGTTTGATGCTGGTGGAGGTCATGTGATGGTCTGGGGCTGCTTTGGTGCTGGTGGAGGTCATGTGATGGTCTGGGGTGGCTTTGGTGCTGGTGGAGGTCATGTGATGGTCTGGGGTTGCTTTGGTGCTGGTGGAGGTCATGTGATGGTCTGGGGTTGCTTTGGTGCTGGTGGAGGTCATGTGATGGTCTGGGGTTGCTTTGGTGCTGGGGGAGGTCATGTGATGGTCTGGGGTTGCTTTGATGCTGGTGGAGGTCATGTGATGGTCTGGGGCTGCTTTGGTGCTGGTGGAGGTCATGTGATGGTCTGGGGCGGCTTTGGTGCTGGTAGAGGTCATGTGATGGTCTGGGGTTGCTTTGGTGCTGGTGGAGGTCATGTGATGGTCTGGGGTTGCTTTGGTGCTGGGGGAGGTCATGTGATGGTCTGGGGTTGCTTTGGTGCTGGTGGAGGTCATGTGATGGTCTGGGGTTGCTTTGGTGCTGGTGGAGGTCATGTGATGGTCTGGGTTGCTTTGATGCTGGTGGAGGTCATGTGATGGTCTGGGGTTGCTTTGGTGCTGGTGGAGGTCATGTGATGGTCTGGGGTGGCTTTGGTGCTGGTGGAGGTCATGTGATGGTCTGGGGTTGCTTTGGTGCTGGTGGAGGTCATGTGATGGTCTGGGGTTGCTTTGGTGCTGGGGGAGGTCATGTGATGGTCTGGGGTTGCTTTGGTGCTGGTGGAGGTCATGTGATGGTCTGGGGCTGCTTTGGTGCTGGTAAAGTGGGAGATTTGTACAAGGTAAAAGGGATTTTGAATAAGGAAGGCTATCACTCCATTCTGCAACGCCATGCCATACCCTGCGGGGGGCGCTTGATTGGAGCCAATTTCATCCTGCAACAGGACAATGACCCAAAGCCAACTCCAAATTATGCAAGGACTATTTAGGGAGGAAGCAGGCAGCTGGTATTCTATCTGTAATGGAGCGGCCGCGCAGTCACCAGATCTCAACCCCATTGAGCTGTTGTGGGAGCAGCTTGACCATATGGTGCCCAAAAAAGTGCCCATCAAGCCAATCCAACTTGTGGGAGGGTTTCTGGGGTGAAATTTCTCCAGATTACCTCAGCAAATTAACAGCTAGAAGCCAAAGGTCTGCAATGCTGGAATTGCTGCAAAGGGAGCGACGAAAGCAAAGTGTGAAGTAGAAAATTATTATTATTTCAAATAAAAATCCTTATTTCTAACCTTGTCAATGTCTGGACGAGATTTCTATTCATTTTACAACTCATTTGATAAAGAAAAGTATTCAGGGAAAACACAAAATTGTCTGGGTGACCCCAAACTTTTTGAACGGTAGTGTAAGCTGCCTAATAAGTTCCCTAAGGCCTTACACAGATCACTGCAGAGAAGCTTATAGGGATCTTCAGCCTGTGGCCATGTTCACAACAATGTGGATTAACAGGCTTAGTCCCCTCACAGTTCACAACATATCGAGCTCAGGTCACAGGTCCTCCCGTTACCCTTTCGCTTTCACTCCCTCAAACAAGTCGTAACATGCAAAGCATTCTGTATAATTACAGCAAATAAACAGCCACGCATCTCCGTCCACAGAGGTGGCGAGGGAGTATACAAGGTTATGTCTACACGGGAATTGTAAAATACCCTCCAATTCTGTTATACAATCTGACTGGGATTTTAAAGATCGGTTTCCGTATAACGCATTTTTTGCAATCTGATTTCGGCCCATTAACATTGAACAGCACTTTAATCCCCTGATTTCAAGTGAAATACAACGGATTATAGAACATGTTCTAAAATTTTTGAACGGATTTTGAATTGGAAACCCAAGCTTAGAAAACCTGAGCTGTGTAGACTACAGCTCGAATTTTCTCCTGAAGTCTATGGGAATGGTTTACAGTCATTTTTGTGGATTCTAAATACCAAAAGTGCTTAAAAATCCAACAGTAAATCACTGTCGTGTAGATGTAGCTTTAAAGGGAACCTGTCACATAGGTTATGCCCCCCTTGCTGAGGGCAGCACAAGCCAGTGTCAGACCTGCTGTTCCCAGCACTGTGCCCCTTATTCTGTAAGATGCAGCAGTTTTAGAGCATTTACCCCTCAAATCTTATTCATGAGCAGGTGTTAGCTCCACCCACCAAAGGCTAGCCCCGCCCACTGACAGTTATTCACATGTATCTGCCTATTCAAAGTAATAGGTTTATCAGTGGAGGTGGGCGGGGCTAGCATCAGGTGGGCGGGGTTTGAAAAAACTGACTCTGAAGGACTTTTCTGGCTGAAAACTGCAGATTTGAGCATTAAATACTCGAAAACTGCAGCATCTTACAGGATAAGGGACACAGCGCTGGAAACAGCAGGTCTGACACTGGCTTGTGCTGTCCTCAGCAAGGGGGGCACAACCTATGTGACAGGTTCTCTTTAAAAAACAGAAGCTTTTTATGCTGACATCCGTTTCTTCTATTTCTCTGGATTTCAATGGTGGGAGTCGGGCTCTCCTGCCTTGGGATGGTCTGATGCATTGGTGCTTCTGAGGAGGGGATTGTTTTTTGGAACTTCAGTGCTGGTCTACGTCTGTTTCTTTGCTATTATAGGTTCTCTTTAACGGGATTCTCTCGCCATACGGTTTCCCCGAGTCACAGACAGCTTCCCATCCTTTGTCTGGTCAGTCTGTGGGTGGTTCTATAACAGCGATTAGCAGCCGAAACATTACAAAGACGCAAGTGCAAGAGATTCTGGGCCACATGTATGAAAACGGTCTAGGTCTTAAACTCACTTTGTTGCCCATAGCAACCAAAGAGAGTGCCCCTCATTTTTTCAGAGCCCTATATGAAATGAAAGGGGCGCTCTGATTGGTTGCTATGGGCAACAAAGTGAATTTTAGACCTAGACAGTTTTCATACATGTGGCCCTCTATCTTCAGTGGACAAAGCTACATGTGCTCTGAGAAGTGAAAACCAATTGATAATCTGTTAACAAAAGCTAATCTTGTTAGAGATAAAAGTCTGTTCCGGAGTGAGCTCCGACCATGGTGACAACATTCCCTTCTCTCTGTCTAGTCAGGAAGAGAAATTGTGGTCAGAGAAACCTGTGGGCACTCAGAGCAGAAAATCTCCCATCTCCTGTCTAACATCAGAAAAGCTATGTATTTAGAACAAGTCTTCAATTACCTGTACCTACATGCTTAAAGCTACTCCTTGCTGTGAAAAAAAACCTTTAACTTGTGGTCAAAATATGTTTATTCAATGGTTAAATCATTGTGTAATGATCTAGAACAGTCAGTGAATACCAATCTTGTTTAGATCAAGAAGACTCCAACCTGCTAAATCAGAAGCAAACTGCAGAACAGTAACCATGTTGCTTGCATTCACTGACAGCAAGCAGAGGTCATAAAAACAGGCTTTTGGCCGATATACATCACTAAACTGAAAAAAAAAAAAAAAAAAGTATGTAATAGAGTAGACTTACCCACACACCGATAATTAGTGTAAAAAAAAAAAAAGTGTAAAATGAGTGTTGGATGCACCCATTTAAACATATACATATCTCTAGACCGACCCAAACATGCATCCAAAAGCGTATGTTCACACGGACGCAACACGGCCTCAGTGCAGCACGCACTGAAATAATCGGAGTTTTTTGGCTGTGGTGTCCGATTTTTGGTAATAGAAAATATGGAGCGGTGCGGGGTCATCTCCGAAAGTCTGTGTTGGTCCTGGATTATAAGCGTCACCAATGGATCGGCGACATATCGGAAGATCGGTTGGTGCGATCCCTTTAGACAGGATTCTCTTGTTACGTATTTGTCACAAGTGAAAAGCACATCTCCTGCGCAACAAAAAAGGCACAATGCAAGCAGCTTGGTAATAATGCGCGTGTTTAATAGACGCATGCGTCTTTATAACCAACTCCCAACACTTGGGGCGCTATCACACGGGGCGGTATTGGTGTGTTTTTTCACTTGTGGCACTGAACTGCTCTTATGACTAGCAAGCTCCTGTCAGCTGCCTCAATGGATTGGAAAGGTGTTACAAGTGAGGAACCAATTATTGTGTTTAAAATCTTGCAGACTATAAGCACAATTAGGCCCTGTTCACACGACGGATTTTGGACGCGAGTTCCGACGCGGTTTCCGCGGCCAAATCGCGCCTAGTTAATATTCACACGCCGCGGGTATGGCCGCAGATTCGGGGCCGCGGCCTTGCCGCGCGTGTGTGAGAACTCTCCTGTCAATTCTTGACAGGGAGTTCTCAGTGCGCCGGCCACGTGGTGTTGCCGCGGGTGGTGTGCAGCTGGCCCGCGGCTCGCAGCGCGGTTTGCCCCGCAGCGTGGTTTGCCCCCCTGCCTATTTGCCAAGACCACGCCCAGCGCCCGCGCCGCAAACCCGCGCTGGGAGACGCGAGATTGCGCCGAGGTTTGGCCGTGGGAACCGCGGCTTGAACCCGCGGCCAAACCCGCCGTGTGAACAGGGCCTAATTGATTGTAACATCTTTCCAAACAACTGAGATAACTGAAACGAGATTGATGGTAAAAAAATCCGTTTATTGTAGGGCAGTACTGCAAGTGGGGAAAGAAAAACACCACGGTGCATTTTAGTGTGTGTATATATATATATAAAGTATATGCCACTTGGCCTTGTGTTTTGGATCGTTGTCCTGTTGGAACGTCCAGGTTCATCCCATGTGCAGCTTCCGGGCTGATGAGTGCAAATCTGCCTCCAGTATTTGCTGATAACGAGCTGCATTCATCTTTCCTTCTACTCTGACCAAGTATCCTGCGCCTTTGTAGCTCACACATCCCCAAAACATCAGCGCTCCCCCTCCGTGCTTTACAGTAGGAATGGTGTTGCTTCTATCATAAGCCTTGCTGACACCTCTCCAAATGTAACGTTTATGGTTGTGGCCACATAGTTTGATTTTGGTCTCATCGCTCCACATTACCTTGTTCCAGCAGTTTTGAGGCTGGTCTCTGTGCTGTTTGGTATATTGTGGGTGAGATACTTTGTGACATTTGTGCAGTAATGGCTTCTGGCGACTCGACCATGCAGCCCATTTTTCTTCAAGTGCCCGCTTATTGCGCATCTTGGAGCAGCCGCACCGCTAGTTCTCAGAGAGTCCTGGATTTCAGCTGATGTTATTTGTGGGTTTTTTCTTTGCATCCTGAACAATTTTCCTGGCAGTTGCAGCTGAAATTTTTGTTGGTCTACCTGACCTGGTTTGGTTCTTACAGAGCCCCTGATTCTCCATTTGTTAATCCCAGTTTGAACACTGCTGACTGACATGATCAATTCCTTGGATAGCTTTTTGTATCCCTTTCCTGTTTTATACAGTTCAACTACCTTTTCCAGTAGATCCGTTGACAATTCCTTTGCTTTCCCCCATGACTCACAATCCAGAACAGTCACTGGCTGAAAGATGCAAGAGTCTGTCTGGATCCCAGAAACTCACTCAGCTTTTATGCACACACAGATTACAAGCAAACAGGTCACAGGTGAGGATGTTACCTTTAGTAGCCATTCAAACCCATTTGTGTCAATTTCTGAGCATGTTATCAGGCCAAAATCACCAGGGTGAACTTTTTAGCACAACTGTGTGTATTCTATCATATAGATAGAACTAATTATATATATATAGATATATATATATATATATAGATATATATATATATATATATATATTCTAACACACACACACGTAGTCCCCGACTTACATCTGTCCCCTATTTACAAACGGAGACTTATGGAGAATGCTGGCACTTGTAGCTCCACAGCAAAAAAATGAGGTGAAATCTTCTTAACAAGGGCACAGACCCCAAAACAATTGTAAAAACCCTTCCCTGCACTTTGCATAACTAAAAACCGTTTGTGCTGGAGTTACATTTAATAAATGTACCTGTTCTGACTTCGATACAAATTCAACTTAGCAAACCTACAGTCCCTATCCCGTCCGTACCCTGGGGACCACTGAGGCCTGCAATTGGCTGCAACACCATGTAAGCAATGATATCATCAGGTTCACTTGTGCTGGAAAGGCCGGGTTTAAGGGGCGAGGTTTTATTTTCTTCTTCTATTTTACACCACACACCTAAAGGCTAACGAGCATTTTTTTTTTTACATTGAAACAACTAATTAATGCTCAATATTTATAAAGAAAAATAAATGCCATGAAATTGGCCACACCATAGCGGAGATCATTCCAGTGCTTAAAGAGGTTGTCTCACTACATTGATTTGTCCTGTATTCTTGGATTCACTCTGAATTCAGGGGCGTGTTTACTGGCCTCCCCTAGGTTGCAAAGAAAGGCTGTAGGATCTGATTCACTGCTATTCAGGGCGTGTTACTGGCCTCCCTAGTTGCAATAGAAGCCATCTGTAGCTATAGCAACCAGTGCTGGCAGCCCATCAGGAGAGATTGAACAGGTCTGTACTATAGCGACCAGCGCTGGCAGCTATCATGGAATTGAACAGGTCCGTAGCTTAGCGACCATGTGGCAGCCTATCGGAGAGTTGACAGGTCTGTAGCTATAGCGACCTGAGGAGCTGATGCTGCTCGTACAAGAGGGGATATCTAGGAATAGGATGGACATTGTTAACGGACATATACTGCAGAGTGACTTGTTTTGCAAGATCTTTAACATAAAAAGCAGCAATCCTTGTAGTGAGACAACCCCTTTAACCTAGTTCACTGCTATTAAGGGTCCGTTTACATGGCACAGAGCAAATACCAGTCGGATTATCCAATCGGTATTTGCTCGGTTTTGAGGCCGTGCACACGGCTGCAGGGGGTCGGCTTTTATCCGCTGTTTGCAGAGAAAAGCCCTCCCCCTTCGCATTGACTTGTTCATATTCCGCCTGAAAACCAGGTGGAAAAATGAACATGTTCAATGCTTTTCGGACCGCCGGCGGTCTAAAAAAAAAAAAAGCCTCCGGCAGAAAATCCGTGCAGTCCCCACTGCACGGATTTTCCATAGAGGTCCGTGATAAAGTTTGACAGCCGGTTTACAGACGGCTTTCAAAACCAAAAACGGTCTGTAAAACCCTTGCTGTGGGGACGGGCGCTTAGGACACTTCACATATCGGGTTTTTCCTATGAGAAAAATCATATATATATATTCCTTGGGCAGACATCGGACTTGATTCCTCAGACTTCTACTCTACAGCAGAGGTTCCCAACCCTAGTCCTGAAGGCACACCAACAGGTCATGTTTTCTGGCTTTCCTTAGCATTCTGCACAGGTGATATCATTACGGTCAGTGCATTCTGCACAGGTGATATCATTATGGTCAGTGCATTCTGCACAGGTGATATCATTACGGTCAGTGCATTCTGCACAGGTGATATCATTACGGTCAGTGCATTCTGCACAGGTGATATCATTACGGTCAGTGCATTCTGCACAGGTGATATCATTACGGTCAGTGCATTCTGCACAGGTGATATCATTACGGTCAGTGCATTCTGCACAGGTGATATCATTACGGTCAGTGCATTCTGCACAGGCGATATCATTACGGTCAGTGCATTCTGCACAGGTGATATCATTACGGTCAGTGCATTCTGCACAGGTGATATCATTACGGTCAGTGCATTCTGCACAGGTGATATCATTATGGTCAGTGCATTCTGCACTGGTGGTCATTATTGTCAGTGCATTCTGCACAGGTGATATCATTATTGACAGTGCATTCTGCACAGGTGATATCATTATTGTCAGTGCATTCTGTGGGAGATCCTGAAAACATGACCTGTTAGTGGGCCTTGAGGACTGGAGTTGGGGAACACTGCTCTACAGAATTGGTCTTCGTCTCTGGTTTGAACGCGGGCTAGCTTCACATGGACGGGGCTCACCTGTGTCACCTCTGCTGAAGCAGCCTCCACGTCCATTCTTTGTTCCCTGCACTGAAACCCATTGCGTGGAAAATCCACGGCGAAGCTCACAGAGGCGAATCTCTCATTAAAATCCATAAAGTGGTCTCATGTTACAGGCGAGATCTCTGGTGAACAACATTCAAGCCTGCACGCCCGGCGTTCTCACCTAATGAAGGAAAAACACTCAAAACATAATAAACGCCTTAGAAATTTTTCCTTGGTTTTCGGAACAAATGGCAAGAAAAAGTCATCGCTGTCCAAACCACAGCGGGCGAAGCAATGCGCAACCTCCTGCAACATCTACAACCCCAGTTATATCTCCCCTTGTAGGAGAAGCAGTTTACGGAGAGCAGCCGAACGTGACCAATTTTCCGCTTTACACGCTTCAAACATTCACGGTGGAAATCCGGGAGGAGCCGTCATTGCTCCCATCTATAGGACGGGAGGGGCCGTCATTGCTCCCATCTATAGGACGGGAGGAGCCGTCATTGCTCCCATCTATAGGACGGGAGGGGCCGTCATTGCTCCCATCTATAGGACGGGAGGAGCCGTCATTGCTCCCATCTATAGGACGGGAGGAGCCGTCATTGCTCCCATCTATAGGACGGGAGGGGCCGTCATTGCTCCCATCTATAGGACGGGAGGAGCCGTCATTGCTCCCATCTACAGGACGGGAGGGGCCGTCATTGCTCCCATCTCGAGGACGGGAGGGGCAGTAAGTGCTCAGAAGCGTCAGCAGTTTGATCATCGAGCGATATAAATAACCGTTTACATTTCAGCAGGTTTTGGGGGATTTTTTTATTTTTTTTTTTTTCATCATTTTCTCTACATTTTGGTTCCTAATTCCGTATCCTTTGTACAAGCAGATGTGTAAGAGGACAATTACAGATCACTGCTTAAAGGGAACACCTGCTCACTGCAGCGGGAGTGGTGGTGGTAGCACACCGGCAACAGACGGGACTCCAAGCAAATCCAGCATATTTCACAAACTTCTGCCATGCAAGAGTGACATGTAATCAGATTAGACTACTGGGGGTCTGCGTGACGCTGCCCCACCTGATTGCTAAAATGGAGGGCAGAAGCCCTCTGCAGCACCCCTTTATTTCCAGTCCGCTATCCTCGGCGTGAAGCCGCACGCCGCCACGTAGAAGTGGTCACAAATGGGTTTGAATGGCTACTCAAGGTAACATCCTCACCTGTGACCTGTTTGCTTGTAATCAGTGTGTGTGCATAAAAGCTGAGTGAGTTTCTGGGATCCAGACAGACTCTTGCATCTTTCAGCCACTGACGGTTCTGGATCGTGAGTCATGGGGGAAAGCAAAAGGAACTGTCAGCGGATCTACAGGAAAAGGTAGTTGAACTGTATAAAACAAGAAAGGGATACAAAAGCTATCCAAGGAATTGATCATGTCAGTCAGCAGTGTTCAAACGGTGATTAACAAATGGAGAATCAGGGGCTCTGTAAGAACCAAACCACGGTCAGGGAGACCAACAAACATTTCAGCCACAACTGCCAGGAAAATTGTTCAGGATGCAAAGAAAACCCCACAAATCACATCAGCTGAAATCCAGGACTCTCTGAAAACTATAACCCCAAAAAAAAACAAAAAAAAAAAACATATAATAAACAGCTTCTGAGTAACTCAATTAGAACGAAATACAACCACAACCAGAAGAAAAATACTTAAAGGGGTTGTCTCACTACATTGATCCATCTCACCTCAGTCCTGTTTTCTTGGTTTCATTTTGAATTCAGGGGCGTGTTTACTGGCTTCCACTAGGCCGCAGTAGAAGCCAGGTCTGTAGCTATAGCAACCAGTGCTGGCAGCCAATCAGGAGAAATTGAACAGGTCTGTAGCTATAGTGACCTGAGGAGCTGATACAGCCCATAAAGGAGGGGATATCTAGGACTAGACAGGACACTGTTAATGGACACATATTGCAAAGTAACTTGTTTTTGCAAGATCTTTAACATAAAAAACAGCAATCCTTGTAGTGAGACAACCCTTTTAAATAAAATCATAACTTTTATTAATCCAATAATAAAATTAAAAAATACCACAACATATTAAAAAATACGGAAATGGGGAAAAGACAGTACCAGAGGGATAACAATCTCCAATATCTATCATAATATCGATCCACACCAATATGATACAAATATAGAAAAAGTGCATATATATATATACATACATATATATACACATACATACATACACATACATACATACATACATATACATATATACACACACACACACATATATTAAATGTGAAAATATAGGGTCACTAATAATAAATAATCAAAAACGGGAAGAAGCCACTGTTGCGAAACGTGCGTAGGGAGGTTACTTGGCAGATACCATTTGGGGTAATATTATTGTATTATGACTATTATGTTTTTGATTATTTGATCCCATCCATCATGTGTATTGATTTATTTAGATTACAAAACAATTTTTAGTACTTGTTCCTAGGGATTATTTACTGCACGTGCCCTTTATTATTAGTGACCCTATATTTGTACATTTAATATATATATATTGCACTTTCTATATTTGTATCATATTGGTGTGGATCGATATTATGATAGATATTGGAGATTGTTATCCCTCTGGTACTGTCTTTTCCCCATTTCCGTATTTTTAATATGTTGTGGTATTTTTTTATTTTATTATTGGATTAATAAAAGTTATGATTTTATTTAAGTATTTCTCTCTGAAAACTAGCGGTGCGGCTGCTTCAAGATGCACAATAAGGAGGCACTTGAAGAAAAATGAGCTGCATGGTCGGGTCACCAGAAGCCATTACTGCACAAATGCCACAAAGTATCTCCCTACAATACACCAAACAGCACAGAGACCAGCCTCAAAGCTGCTGGAACAAGGTAATGTGGAGCGATGAGACCAAAATAAAACTATGTGGCCACAACCATAAACGTTACATTTGGAGAGGTGTCAACAAGGCCTATGATGAAAGTACCATTCCTACTGTAAAGCACGGAGGGGATCGCTGAGGTTTTGGGGGATGTGTGAGCTACAAAGGCGCAGGATACTTGGTCAACCTAGAAGGAAAGATGAATGCAGCTCGTAATCAGTAAATACTGGAGGCACATTTACCCTCATCAGCCCGGAAGCTGCACATGGGATGAACCTGGACGTTCCAACAGGACAACGATCCAAAACACAAGGCCAAGGCGACCTGTCATTGGCTACAGCAGAACAAGGTTCTGGAGCGGCCATCTCAGGCTCCTGACCTCAGTATCATTGAGCCACTCTGGGGAGATCTCAAGCAAAGCACAGTTCATGCAAGACAGCCCAGGAATTTACAGGAACTGGAGGCCAAGAAGAATGGGCGGCTTTACCCTCTCAGGAAATAAAGAGCCTCATCCACAACTGCCACAAAAGACTTCAGGATGTCACTGATGTTAGAGGGGACGATACACGGGATTAAGAACTGGGGGATGGGAACTTTCAAGCACAACTGTATGTCCATCAAGTCCAACCAAGGGTGGGGCAGAGGTGGATGAAGGGAGAGGGATAGAGATTAAGCTGTGTTTCCCCTACTGATAAGGACATTGGAACCCGTAAGGCAAGAACCAATCTGCTGTAAAGGAAGATTTTTTCCTGATCTCAAAGTTGCCATCAGACTGGATCCAGACACTTTATACAACTACATCAGTATTATTATTATTTAATAGTAAGTAGTTATTTAAGTCTTTCTTGAAACCTTCAACTGTTCCTGCTGTGACCAGCTCCTCAGGCAGCTACTCCACAGATTCACAGTACTCATGGTGAAAAAAGGATTCACTATTTATTTAGATCACTCCTTATTCTGGCTTATGTGTCCATTTCTATATAAGTATGCAAACAGAGATAGCCGTAGGCCCGCCCACCGGACTCCTAAACCAGAATAGGCAGGAACATAAATCAATAAGTTACAGATCATATTAAAACTTCCTTAAAACTATGTATCAATCTGCCCAGCTCCATTTTTTTCAAACACAGGAGGCCTTCTTTATGAAAAGTGTCCAGCAGTAAGACGGGAAACGGGCGGGCTTCCTAAAAGATCCTCCAATGGACCCTGGAGTCTATACATACCAGACATCCAGATGACGCTTATAAAGCGTTAATCCCTCCTCTGTCAGAGAGGACTTGGCATATTAGTGGTCAAACAGTAAGAAACTGCGTTCTCTCATCTTTCTGCTGTAGGAGCGGCTGTTTGGCTACTCCTGGCGGCCACGCTCCAGCTCCTCTAATAGTGCCGCGCTTTCCATGCTGACAGGTTACGACCGCCATCTGTGTGCAGCTCAATTTATTTTCAGAGCCAAATTAATAAGAAAATCATCAGTTCACTAAAAAAAAAAAAAAAGTCTATTAAAATGGCCGACACAGAAACTGAGGACACTAGAGCCCGGTCACAACTTATCACAGGAAACAGCCACAGGATCTGCAAACAGCACATTTTAGCCGATTCTTCATGCAAGAGGTCTATCCTCTAAAGGGTGAACACCATGGCCACCTCTGTGAGTGGAGTAGACAGGAGATGATGGGCGGTAGGTGCAGCTCCACCCCTG
Source organism: Phyllomedusa bahiana (assembly GCA_025379985.1). Classification (NCBI taxonomy): domain Eukaryota; kingdom Metazoa; phylum Chordata; class Amphibia; order Anura; family Hylidae; genus Phyllomedusa; species Phyllomedusa bahiana. The sequence goes on along the minus strand of JAODAL010003916.1, from coordinate 138,381 downwards.
CACAATACAGATCACACCGTAACCCCAACCCTCCTGCTGAAGAGCCTCAAACCACATCTCACGCCTACTACCTTCATAGGTGCCTCCTGTATGTTACAAGGTACATTCCCATCTCACCCCTCCATAACCAATGTCCCTTGAAGGGTAATACACACAATGGACCTTAGTATGGAATTCAATGCCAATTCCACGTTGGATTCCTCATTAGTTCTCTTGCAATAGAGCGGCCATATTTTGAATGGTCGTTCCATGCGGCATTTCCCACAGTGACGTACAGAGCAGATCTTCTCAGACCACGGTTAACAAGAAACACACACATACACAACCATGTTCCTAATTTGGAGCACATCCCCGTCTGATACTGCTCTGGCAGGACCGATGTGGGGCTAACACACGACTAAATCAGGGGTAAATATATTGTAAAGTAAAAATTCACAGAGGAAATTCACGGAGTCACCTTAGATTTCTGCCGGGGCACAAACCTCAAATTCTGAAAATATGTGAACCTACACAAATAGGATCAGCTAGGAATAGCAGAGCTGAAATGTCAGTCACTGCTGTAGAACCACCCCCAGCCCCGAGCAGGAAGCGGGAGCCTGGAGGTATAGAAGCGGCCCCAGCCCCGAGCAGGAAGCGGGAGCCTGGAGGTATAGAAGCGGCCCCAGCCCCGAGCAGGAAGCGGGAGCCTGGAGGTATAGAAGCGGCCCCAGCCCCGAGCAGGAAGCGGGATCCTTGATGTATATACGAGCCCCGAGCAGGAAGCGGGAGCCTGTAGGTATATAACCACCCACAGCCTGAACAGGAAGCGGGAGCCTGGAGGTATAGAAGCGGCCCCAGCCCCGAGCGGGAAGCGGGAGCCTGGAGGTATAGAAGCGCCCCCAGCCCGAGCAGGAAGCGGGAGCCTGGAGGATATAGAACCACCCACAGCCAGAACAGGAAAGCGGGAGCCTGGGAGGTATAGAAGCGGCCCCAGCCCCGAGCGGGAAGCGGGAGCCTGGAGGTATAGAAGCGGCCCCAGCCCGAGCAGGAAGCGGGAGCCTGGTGGTATAGAAGCGGCCCCAGCCCCGAGCGGGAAGCGGGAGCATGGAGGTATAGAAGCGGCCACAGCACCGAGCAGGAAGCGGGAGCGTGGAGGTATAGAAGCGGCCCCAGCCCCGTGCAGGAAGAGGGAGCCTGGAGGTATAGAAGCGGCCCCAGCCCCGAGCAGGAAGCGGGAGCCTGGAGGTATAGAAGGGCCCCAGCCCCGAGCAGGAAGCGGGAGCCTGGAGGTATAGAAGGGCCCCCAGCCCCGAGCAGGAAGCGGGAGCCTGGAGGTATAGAAGCGGCCCCAGCCCCGAGCAGGAAGCGGGAGCCTGGAGGTATAGAAGGGCCCCCAGCCCCGAGCAGGAAGCGGGAGCCTGGAGGTATAGAAGCGGCCCCAGCCCCGAGCAGGAAGCGGGAGCCTGGAGGTATAGAACCGCCCCCAGCCCCGAGCGGGAAGCGGGAGCCTGGAGGTCTAGAAGCGGCCCCAGCCCCGAGCAGGAAGCGGGAGCCTGGAGGTATAGAACCGCCCCGAGCAGGAAGCGGGAGCCTGGAGGTATACAACCGGCCCCAGCCCCGAGCAGGAAGCGGGAGCCTGGAGGTATAGAACCACCCACAGCCTGAACAGGAAGCGGGAGCCTGGAGGTATAGAACCACCCACAGCCTGAACAGGAAGCGGGAGCCTGAAGCTGTCGAACCACCCACAGCCTGAACAGGAAGTGGGAGCCTGGAGGTGTCGAACCACCCACACCGGTTATTCATCCACACTCTGCTACTGGAGTTAGGCATACAATACTGGACAATGTAGTTCTGTAACAACAGCTATACACATGGGACTCGGACCAGTCCACCGTATGGGGTTTTAAATTCTGGATATGGGCTATAATGGCCTCTGCTGCAGGTTCCTGGCTCCCACGATGCACAAGGGCCAATAAAGTAATAAGATTTTACTGCATAATTTAAAGAAGTCAAACAAAGCACCGCACAGCAGCACCTGAGGAGGAGCGACTCTGAGCTAGGACACCGATGATTCATCCTTACTATATGTGCAGTGTACTACAAGCTACTATCCAATGCTACAGCTCAGAACAAGGCTCCGCTCCCCAGGACACAGCTGCCCCCAAAGGGAACGCCCAAAATTATCAGCAATCCCACCGATCCCATTACAATAGCCGAGAGCAGAGGGCCCCAGGGTTTATGAAAGACAACTACAACGCCGCAGAAAAGCGTATTTGTGAAATCAAGAATACAGGGACGGCTGAGAGAGGAGAGGAGCTAAGCTCTGTGATATATAGGGTTATCTGATAGAGGAGCTGAGCTCTGTGATATATAGGGTTTATGATAGAGGAAGGAAGCTGAGCTCTGTGATATTAGGGTTATAGGATAGAGGAGAGGGAAACTGAGCTCTGTGATATATGGGTTATATGATAGAGGAGAGAAGCTGAGCTCTGTGTTTTTATAGGGTTATATGATAGAAGGAGAGACGCTGAGCTCTGTGATATATAGGGTTATATGATAGAGGAGAGAAGCTGAGCTCTGTGATATATAGGGTTATATCCAAATTTAATCTCTCACACCTAATGGTGCAAAAGGGTGAGTGAACGAAGGAGGACCAGCAGCTGATAAATATTTGAAATAAGCTGAAAAATGAGTTGTACCAAATTTTAGTGCAACTGATCAGGTGGCGGCATATAAAACCTGATTGTTTTTAAATCTCCTATTGAAAGTAATACACTATCGGTGCGCCTTTTTGTCTTTCTGAGGGTTTCTTAGCACACTATAGGAATATAGGGTTATATGATAGAGGAGAGAATCTGAGCTCTGTGATATATAGGGTTATATGATAGAGGAGAGAAGCTGAGCCCTGTGATTTATAGGGTTATATGATAGAGGGAGAGAGTGAGCTCTGTGATATATAGGGTTATATGATAGAGGAGAGAAGCTGAGCTCTGATATAGTAATATATGATAGTGGGAGAGGAGGTGAGCTCTGTAATATATAGGGTTATATGATAGAGGAGAGAAGCTGAGCTCTGTGATATATAGGGTTATATGAAGAGGGAGAGGAGCTGAGCTCTGTAATATATGGGTTATATGATAGAGGAGAGGAGCTGGCTCTGTAATATATAGGGTTATATGATAGAGGAGAGGAGCTGAGCTCTGTGATATATAGGATTAATGATAGAGGAGAGTAGCTGAGCTCTGTTATATATAGGGTTATATGATAGAGGAGAGGAGCTGAGCTCTGTAATATATAGGGTTATATGATTGAGGAGAGGAGCTGAGCTCTGTGATTTTTATAGGGTTTATTATGATAGGGGAAGAGGAGCTGAGCTCTGTGATATATAGGGTTATATGATAGAGGAGAGGAGCTGAGCTTTTGTGATATATAGGGTTATATGATAGATGAGAGGAGCTGAGCTCTGTGACATAGGGTTTTATGATAGAGGAGATAAGCTGAGCTCTGTGATAAATAAGGTTATATGATAAAAGAGAGGAGCTGAGCTCCGTAAATATATAGGGTTATATGATAGAGGGAGAGGAGCTGAGCTTGTGAAATATAAGGTTATATGATAGAGGAGAGAAGCTAAAGCTCTGTGATATATAGGGTTTATGATAGGGAGGGGAGTGAAGCTCTGTGTATTATAGGGTTATTCAAGGAAGGAAGAAAAAGTGGACCGGCGCAGTGTGATGCAAAACGAAAGCCAGGCTATAGGCTTTTGATTAAGGAGTTTTTTTATTCAAAAAAGTGATCGGTGTTACCGAGCCAAATTTAAAAACTAAACTTAAAAAGTACTTGACGCGTTTCGGGCGTAAAGCCGCGTTATCAAAAGTTAAATTATTCAAAGGATCTGAGTATATATAATGTTATCATACATATCATGGTTGTTTGTTTTTACAGGTAGATGACATGAACAGAACGGTGTGAAGAAAGAAGAAACGAAATTTGGACGGGGGGAAAGTGTCAATCTGATGTGAAGACGAACGAAGGAAGGAATGGATGACCCGGGGTTAACAAAAAAACCCCAAGTAATTTATCTTAATGTGTTTTCCGACAAAAAAAAAAAAACAAAAAAAGTTGTGAATTTACGTTGGGTGAACTAATTTCTGTGTTATGGGGAACTAATAGGGTTTACTCTAGGTGGCAATGAGATAAATCCCGCTGAGTGTTAAAAAGCAAAAAAGTGGGGGAGGATTCTCAGATCGAGAGTTTGGAGGGGGAAAGAGAGAAAGAAGGGAAAAAAAAAGGTGGAAAATTTTAAAAAAAGGGGACCTGGAGAAACGGGATTTTACTTAAAATAAAGGCGCAAAGATTGTAGAGAACAGGGGTGCTGAAAAATTTTTTGTATTTCCCGGGGGGCTGTGTTTGGGTTGAAAAAAGGGGGACTTGGGTTAAACCATAGTTTTGTATGTAAGGGGAAAGAAAGGGATTGGTTATGCTCAGGGGGGCCCTATGAATGGGGCCAATCCGGGGAGAGGTCTAAAAAGGAAAGCTGTTTGGGTTTTGTATCGGGAGTTAAGATGGACCAATGGAAATAAAAAAAAGTTTCGATAGAGATGCAAAAGAAAGTATTTAAGGGCTTGGGTTACACGAAGTTTTGGATGTTTTTGGAGGGGTTTTTTGGATCCGTTTTTTAACCTGCGAAAATGGATGTAAAAAGCATCCAAAAAGGGATCCAAAAAAAAACAACAGTGATCCTTTTTGGATGCTAATTGGATGCGTTTTAGGTCGTTTTTTTTAAAGCTTTATTTAATCAAAACCCATCAAATGCAAATTTAAAAAATTAAAATAACCTATCAAGAGCAAGAAAAAAAAATTTTTTTACTGTGTCGTAGCTGTACATACACTTGATTTTTTAACCCGCCCTCCCCCTATTTTTTTTTTTTTTTAAATCAACCCAAAAGTTTTTAAACCCACCCCCTGTAAATTAATTAATAAAAAACAGTATAAACTAAATCATTTCTAAACTAAATATTTAGAAAATTAAATTTTTTGTATAATAAATTTTTTTATTTATATATTATAATTATTAAAGTACATTTATATATTTATACCATTTTTATATTTATACATTTAAACTTTTGTATAGAATTTTATATTAAAAATATATATTATATATATTTATTTTTTTTAGATATATATTTTTTTAATTTTATATATATTTACTTTTTATATAATTATATTATATTATATTATAAAAATTTTATATTATATATTATTTAATTTACAAAAAATTTATAAAAATAAATATAAAACCAATTAATATTAAATTTTTTTTTAAATTTAAATCCAATGCGTTTTACGGATGGTTTTTGGCATCGAAAAAAGGTCTAAAAACGCCCCAAAATGATGCTGCGCTTTTGCATCGCTTTCGGGATGCCAAAAACGCACTCATTATTTCCATGGGTTTCTCTTGCGTAAAATTTCAAGAAGAATTGAATTTTCAATTTTTTAAAAAGGATCCGAAAAAGGGGATCGCGAAAAAAGGATCGGAATCACTGTGGGAAAAAAGCGATGCGCTTTTGCCATTTAAAACAATGTTAATCCACTGACAATTTTTCAGATCGTTTTTTGGATCCGTTTTACGGATCCGTTTTAAAAGGGATCAAAAAAAGTGTGTGAACAAGCCCTAAGAGTGTGGCTAAAAAATGCCCCATGGGGTTTTGTATGAGTCAGGTCAGAAACACTGAAAAAGTTGGAAGCAGAAAAACAAGCATAATTTTATAAAGGAAAGTGGGTTAAGACGTAAACAAATTAGACTTTACTTAAACTGTGCACACCCGTTGATGTGTGCTCGAGCTGGTAACTGTATAATCATTAAAAATATAAGAAAGTTTCTGTTTTTTAATGAGGTTGTAGAAAATACAAAAAGCAGTGAAAAAAATATTGAAGTATGTCGGGACTCCCGGGATGTAAACTTGGACTTGAATAAAATCCCCGTGGGCAGTTACTTGGTATAAAATGAAAACGATAAAATTCTTTAAAAAAAATTATTTGTACCCTGAATGTATTTTAATTTAACCGATCACACCATTTAACTCTGTTTTTGTTTCAGAAATGTGGTGAATGAATTTTCTGTAATTTTTTTTTTTTTATTAGTTGTGTTTTTAAAACGTTCTGAATAATGCGGGAAAGGGTTTTTTAATAAATTAGTTCCGGGCTCTTGGGCCTTTGGGGGAAAAAGTCTGAGCTATTTAAAACCAGAACATCTCCCTTTTTTTGGAGAGCTGGGGGGGCGATGGGAGTTTTTGGGGAATGAAGTCAACAGGAGTGATTTTAAAATGAAAAAATTTCTTGGGGATTTCGTTACAAGGGGGTGAAAAGCTGTGAAAAAGATCTCTTTTTTGACACAGGCTCTATGGCCCCTTGGACGAAGGTGAATGGCGGGATGTTTTTTCCAAAATATTGAAACTTACAGTACATTCTATACGTTTAAAAAACGAGCTCTTTCAAATTTAGTTATATTTTATTGGAAAAGTTTCATTCGTTCATATGAAGTAATCCCGGATTAGGGTAATGTGGAACAACTTGACAGGGGAAAATCCACATGTTGACTTCCCCGGGTTTGGGATGATTATTTAAAGGGTACATCTGTTGGGTTTTGGGCCGATAGGGGCTACCGGTTTTTTATTCGGGGCTCCCTATAAATAATATCAGGTTGGGAGGTAAATGGCCCTAAATGTGGATCTTTTTGAGAATTTTCCCAATTTGGCCAGATTTTCTTTATGGCTGATCGGGGAGTTAAATTGTTTTGATAAGGGGAGTATTTTTTTTTTGCGCGAGCCCTTCTCGTTTTTCTTTTTTTCAAGACAACTTTTTGTGTAAAGGTTTTAAAACTTTTTGTTTTGCATCAAATAAAAGATTTTTCAGGGTTTTTTTTCAGGAAATTATTTGAAGGATTTTCTTTGGGCAAAAATCGGAAATTTCGGTACAGTTTTTTGTATCTTTTAAATTGGCCTTTAGGGTATGTTAGGGAAGCCAGGGTTTATGGTGGGGGCTTTTAAAATGAATTACGAAATTGTGTCCCGGTTTTGAAGTGGTGGACGTGATGGAAAATGACCTTGTTTGATGGTATTTTTAAATCCGGAATTCTTGGAGTTTTTGTGGTTTTTCCCCCAGAGAGATCCCTTTTTGTGTTTTATTTTGATGGTTGATAAAAGGGGAAATAAGTTTTTGGAGGTCCTGACCCAAAAGAAAATGAGGGTGTCTATGTATTCTTTTTTTAGAGATAATATTTAAAAAAGGAGTGCTGGTTTATATGTAACCCGGGCTCGTAGTCCCTAAAAAAGTTAGCGTACGAGGGGGCTAAAAAAGTTAGGTAAGGTGGAAGTTTCCCTTTGTTATTATTATCAACATTTACAATTTTAACACTTTGTGCGCCCCTCTCCTTTTTTTTTTGTTTCATAATTTTAGGGTTATATGATAAAGGAGAGAAGCTGGCTTGTGTTATAGGGTTATATGATAGAGGAGGAAGGTGAGCCCTGTGATATTAGGATTATATCAAATATATTTTTAAAAGGTTTAAAAGTGGGTAGGATCTTTTCGCCAAAAGATCCGGGTCCCTTTCCCTTTAAATTTCATGGAACGCTCAATAAAATGCTTTGATTTTCAAAGCTAAAATTTAATAAAAAAGCGAACTTTCACATAAAAACAAAACACAGTTAACACAATTAAACCCCCTTTCCCTTTTTTCGGTTTTACAATCTATCGGCTTTATCAGGATTTAAATTACTTTTCCCCCTCCCATTAATAAAAAACCATAATTACTACAGGGGTCCAAAATTGTATACATCACTCACCAGATATCCCCCCAAACTTTTCCTCCCCGGTTTACCCGGAAATTTTACCTGTTTAGGTCAACTTCCGCCCTTTTTTTGCTGGGAAAAGACGGTCACTTCCCCCTTACTTGCTGGCAAGAAGAAGGCCCCCCCCGCCCTTACTATGCTGGCAAGAAAAAGGCCCCCTTTCCCCCCCTTCTATGTGGAAAAAAGGGGCACAGGTCACTTCCGCCCTTACTATGCTGGCGAGAAGACAGGTCACTTCCGCCCTTACTATGCTGGCAAGAAGACAGGTCACTTCCGCCCTTACTATGCTGGCAAGAAGACAGGTCACTTCCGCCCTTACTATGCTGGCAAGAAGACAGGTCACTTCCGCCCTTACTGTTCTGACAAGAGGGCAGCGCTTATTTCACAAACTCTGTGCCCACAGATCTCCATACTGATAGAGAATAACACTTTACTATTAAAAGGATGTTATTATTTATCACATATCGCTAGTTTATTTAGTTAATAACCTCCTGCACTTCGTTCAAGCCGAACGGACATAAAGTGCTCAGCTTGAAAATCCAAAAAGTCTCCTTATTGGTTAAAGCCTGTAGAGTCTATTTGGTGTTGTCTCCAGAACAAAATCAATAGGTTGTACTGTGATTTGATAATTTCCATCCCCATGCATTTCTTCAATATGCCTGGGGAGACTGTATAGTCTACTTTTTCTTTTAATGTTAAACCTATGGTTATTCATCCTCTGTGAGAGTTTTGTGGTTGTTCTGCCTACATATTGTTTTCCACAATTGCAGGTTATCAGATAAACCACAAAACACGAGCTACATGATAATTTATGCTTAACTTTGAAACTTTCTTTTGTGGTAGTGGAACTGAACGTATCTCCTTCTTTTATCATACTACAGCACTTACACAAAGGAAATTTGCAAGAAAACACTCCTTTTTCCTCAGACTCAGATTTTTCTTTCTGTTTAAAATCTTCCAATTGCCTTTGCCTTGAAGGAGCTAAACTATTTTTCAAGGTAGCTGCTCTGCGATAAATCATTTTTGGACGTTCTGTTAGATGGGGTTTTAGTACAGGATCTGACATCAGAATATTCCAGTGTTTCGCCAGAATCTCTTGCACCTCTTTAAATTGTGAGGAAAAAGTGGTGATAAAATGAGTATTCGTTTGTATTGGTTGGATCTCATTTTTCCCCTCTTTCCTTGGGTAGGATGCATTCTTCCTGTGACATATTAAATGCTTTCTTATTTGATTCCTCCACTAGCTTAGTTGGATAACCTTTCTGGACAAAACGATGCACTAGAGTTTCTGCTTGTTCTTTATATGCCATATTCAAAGTGCAGTTTTTCCGCACTCTACAAAATTGCCCAAATGGTACATTTCGGATCCATTTGCCAAAATGATTGCTATTAAAGTGCACGTAGTTGTTGGAGTCTACTAATTTAAAAAATGTTTTAGATAATATTTTCCCTCTTTCTATATACAAATTTAAATCTAAAAACTGTGTTTCCTTGTCATCAATATTCATACTAAAGGAAATACCCCATGAATTGGAATTTAAATAACTTAAAAATGTTTTCGCATCCTCCACTGATCCTTGCCAGATAAAAATCAAATCATCAATAAAACGTTTAAAATACACAATATTGGATCTAAATTCATTGGATTCTGAATAAATATATGTCTCCTCAAATGAGCCCATAAACAGGTTGGCCAGCGATGGGGCAACCCTTGTCCCCATCGCTGTACCAACCTGCTGATGGTAATATTTCTCGCCATATGTAAAAAAAAAAATTTTTTAAAATAATTCTCAAACCCTCCAATAAAAATTCCTTCTTATAAATAGTGATATTATCGTCAGCTATTAGATAAGTTTCTACTGCCTTTATCCCTAGGGAGTGTTCGATATTCAAATAAAGGGATGTTATATCCATTGTAATGAAATGATACGTTTCATTCCATTCCATTCCTACTATCTCCCTAATTACCTGATCCGAATCTTTTAAATGCCTTCTCAAGCCTTTGATATATGGTTGCCAATGTATATCTAAATATTTAGAAAAGGTTAGATAAGGGGGAGTTTATACCCGATATTATGGGCCTCCCTGGGGGGTTCTCCAGGTCTTTATGCACTTTTGGTAAGTGGTAGAAGAAGGGGGTCACTGACTATTTTATAAACAAAGCATTTTTTTCTCACATCAATCGCCCCTTTTTCAACATAAGGAGAGAAGCTGAGCTCTGAAATATATAGGGTTATATGATAGAGGGAGAGAAGATGAGCTCTGTGATATATAGGGTTATATGATAGAGGGAGAGAAGCTGAGCTCTGTGATATATAGGGTTATATGATAGAGGGAGAGAAGCTGAGCTCTGTGATATATAGGGTTATATGATAGAGGGAGAGAAGCTGAGCTCTGTAATATATAGGGTTATATGATAGAGGAGAGGAGCTGAGCTCTGTGATATATAGGGTTATATGATAGAGGAGAGAAGCTGAGCTCTGTGATATATAGGGTTATATGATAGAGGGGAGGAGCTGTGCTCTGTGATATATATGGTTATTTGATAGGGGGAGAAGCTGAGCTCTGTGATATATAGGGTTATATGATAGAGGGAGAGAAGCTGAGCTCTGTGATATATAGGGTTATATGATAGAGGAGAGAAGCTGAGCTCTGTGATATATAGGGTTATATGATAGAGGAGAGAGAAGCTGAGCTCTGTGATATATAGGGTTATATGATAGAGGAGAGAAGCTGAGCTCTGTGATATATAGGGTTATATGATAATTTATATTACAGAACTTAGCTCCTCTCTTCTATTATATTATATGCAAAAGATGAAACGATAAGAGTACATTACATAGCGACAGATCACTTTCAAACACTTTGAAATATACCATGAAAACTGTCCATTCTCTGTAATGTAACAACATATTTTTCATGACTCTTGTCGAGCGTCATTATTTAAAATGATCTAACTTCCCACCATAGAAGACCAATATGAAAGTCACAAAACTATATCTCTATGCGCTACCGATAACCCCCAGGTGCTACCAGTTGATGGCCAGACTCTCAGCTATTAGGGCAAAATCTCAAAGTGTAATGGTCTTTATGGAGGACTTTTCAGAATAAGCCGTCCTGTACATAACGCAGGGCGGTGGAGTCGGAGTCGTCATAAAAGGGACCAACTCCCAAAATATATAATAAGTTGATCCAGTTAGTTTGATGCAAACAGCAAGAGGAATTTTATATACAGTCATCTTACCTATCTTATACATAAATTTGACTTGCATTATTTAGCATCTGCTTAGTTCTGCAGATTCTTTCCTGTAACTGCATTGTTACTTTTTTGCTCTTAAAAATCAAAATGTAAATTTTTATTATTTTGTTAGTATTTGGGGAAAACCCCTTTGGGTTTTTAGCCTGCCCGAATCCTTCTGGGGGTTTGGATCAGATTCAAGCAGGTCTTGACCAAAATCGGATCCCAGGTCTCTTCTACACATTCAAAAGATCAGAACATTGTTATCCTTTTGCTTGTCAGTGTCTGTTCTACCTAAATAGCTTGATTATTGTATCATAAGGTGATAAACAGCCTAATGTAACCATTTTACTACAGTAAAGTTATCACTTAAACATGCGCCGTGTATGAGGGAGTTGGAGGTTTGGGAAATTGAGGAGTCGGAGTCGGGGCTTTGGCGGAGCAGCACAAATTCTGGGTATTATATATTACATTTTTCATCAGTTTTCCTCTCTCTAATGATCAGTTGTCCCCGAGTTAGTGGGTGGATAATAGCTGCTATGATGTCTCCCATACACTGCACATATACACGAGGAGGTCCTGCTCCCCTGTATCCCTATAGCCCACCCGTAGAAGCAGCATGAAGGACATAATCAAGCAATACAAACCATGTATCCAGCATGGAGGGCGACATCTAGGACCTCTCTTATTCCAGCTTCCAGCTGTATGTGTAACTCACTCCTACTCTCCCCTCCCTGCTTCATAGACTTCTCTAGGCAGCCTGCAATCAGATTCCTTGGTTACCCAACAGCCTTCCTAACCACAAATTGGATGATAACAGTTTTTGCTGCATTAAGGAGAAGGAAAGAAACCTGATAGGTGGAGAAAGAGGCATTTTTTCTGTAAAAATATATATTATAAAGTCTCCTATATTAACTTGTACTACTGATTTATGGAAAAGTTGTTGAAAATTTAATGGCAATTTAAACAAAAAAAGGCTAGGGGTTGCATGTATGAAAACTGTCTAGGTCTAAAACTCACTGCCCAAAGCAACCAATCAGAGCTCATATCAACCAATTAGAGCGCCTCTTTCATTTTTCCAGAGCACTATATGAAATGAGAGGGGCGCTCTGATTGGTCGCTATGGGCAACAGAGTGAGTTTTAGACCTAGACAAATTTCATACATGTGGCCCTAAGAGTCGCCACACAAACCCTAAATATGATGCTTGTATATAATAGCTCCATACAGGCAGACTTGCTGCAATTCCTTCTATTATAGATTTCAATGTCATACAAAGACAGAAGACACGTTGTACCAGGGCTGTGGAGACGGCAAGCTAAAGCCCCGACTCCGACTCCTCAATTTCCCAAACCTCCTGACTCCGGATTCTGACTCCTGACTCCCTCATACACGGCGCATGTTTAAGTGATAACCTTACTGTAGGTAAAATTGGTAACATCAGGCTGTTTATAAACCCTTTTGATACAAAAATCAAGCTATTTAGGTGAACAGACAATGGACAAGCAAAAAGGGTAAACAATGTTTTGATCTTTTGAACCCCTTGTGGGTAGAGTTGAAGAAAATCTGTATTTGTATCCAAGTCAGTCTGCACCAACATGGGAATGGTAGAAGAGACCTGGGATCAGATTTTGGTCAATATGTGCTTGAATCTGATTCAGAGCCCAGAAGGATTCAGGCAGTTTTTGAAAACCAAAGGTGGATTTACCAAATACCAACAAATTAATAAAACACGTTGATTATTAGGAGCAAAACAGTAACAATGCAGATATAGGAAAGAATCAGCAGAACTAAGCAGATGCTAAAATATTTTCAGGTCAGATTTTTTGTATAAGATAGGTAAGATGACTGTATATAAAATTACAGTAGCGTCATGTACAAAGCTGTAGTGGATGGAGAGATATGGAGCCTGAAAGTCACAAGTTCAAAACATTGTTACCATTTTGCTTGTCAGTGTAAAAATATATTTATTGGATATGACTTTAGGACACAAAAAAATCTTAAATATGCAAAACACTGCGGGAACATTCGTGGAGTCTCTGAATTTGTTCTGAGAAATAGTATTGCCTCCATCAGATCCTGCATACATGACCTCACATCTGATCTCATTATTTCCAGGCTAGAGAACGGCCTCTCTACACTAACTTGGGTTGGTGGCAAAGCGTTGACAACAGGGGCAACATCTCTAACAATCTCAGGGTATAAAGGAATTGCCTCAGCCACAGTCAGTTTTGATGAATGGTTGAACTCTTCTACTTCTTTGAAAACAGGTGAAAAATATTGCTGAAATTTGTTTGCCCTGGGAGCAGAATCTTTTCCCCTGGGGCAGCGCTTTGCCTGCTCCATGTCATCAATTACACTCATGTGATGAGGCTGAAGATATGGGGGGAGCAGCAGCACCGGCCGCACCCAACTCCTCTTGCTCTTTGCATCGAACTAACTGGAACAACTTGTTCTATATTTTGGGAGTCGGTCCCTTTTATGACGACTCCGACTCCTGCAAAATAGGCACCGACTCCACAGCCCTGCACTGTACGTCTCCGTGTTACACCGCAGATGGTAGAGGGCTCAGCCACCTTGGGGGAAGCCTTATTACAGCCCAGGACACATTTGTACTATTAGCAACTACAAAAGGTAACATATCTATGGAACATGACAGCACAATCATTAGTAACCTGCAGGACAAGATGGATCAGTCAACAGCATCAGTTAATGGTCCCCTGTGCATGGATCGTCTCACGACTGTTTCACAGAGCAGATTTCATTCATGCATCCGCCTCTTCCTGACCAGGCTGTGGGTGATTAGCACATCAGCTCCAGCATTCAAAGGTTTGCTAACTACTCTGACATCTGATAAACAATCTCCTGCTCTCATGTCCAGAGAAGCTTCAGAGATAAAGTAAACAGTAGTAATTCGTCTCCTTTGTTTGTTAGATCAGATAACACACAAGCTCTCAGGCTGCTGGTACTTCTGTGTGATGACATCATCTCTGCTATCAGACGAGGCTATGTACGCGCAGCAGTACATCACATCCTGTCTTTCGGGAGCTCGCGCCTATACGCACGTACACCCGCAAGGGGGGCCGGCGACCCGCCGGCCCTATTGACATTCATTACTCGAATAATTGACATGTCACATCTCCCCATGCGTACAATACGATCGTAGTTCTAAGGAGAACTATGGATTACCGCAATTTCGGCGCGCATCTCGCCCGCATTCCAGCGCAAATACACGGCGAAACGCGCGCCGAAATTACCCCGTGTGAACATACCCTAAGGCAAACAGCAGAGGAGAGCATGTCGGTAACTATAGAAAGCCGAGTGCACTCAGAGCTGATAAAATCCCTTTTATCTCCTCAACAAAGAAAAATGAACAAAGCAATCTATTTAGAAAAAGACTTCATTTACTGTTCCCTACATGTTGAAAGCTCATCCTTGTAGTGAGACAACCCCTGTAAGCTATTACAAGGACATCTCAGAGATGGTGCCCTGAGGTGTCCTTACAGGCGACACCCAATCATTGTCACATACACAGCAGGAGACTTAGTAGGCCTGCTCCATCCGTTTCATCCTCTGCATATGCGTCACAATCCAATAAGTTACCCCTTGATTCATCGTTATGACCCTACCTCAAGGGGCATTTCCACCTCCGCTATTTATGAGCAATCCACAGGGGCAATGGGGCCTGTTCTTGAAATAGGATTGATTAGGGAGCAATAGAGGTTACTTTGGCAGGGTCGCCCTTTTCGGGGCGGGTTCTCTGCTGAGGGAAAGCAATAGGGGCCGCGAGTAGGGATAAGAAAGGTCAGGCCCCATATAGCTATGGTTGTTCCCATCTATTATTTGTAGGTCTTAGTAACTACTATTAAAAGTTGTATTTTAGAGGAATTGTTCCATTATCTCCCTCAAGAACAGGCGCTTTGTTCCTGTGAATACGCCACAAATATCGGAGATCAATATACCTCGCTGAGGTTTTATTTGAATAAATGATTGCTGCTGTTGTGGTAACAAAGACTCCCCTTTCATAGTCGCCGTCATCCAGTGACTATGACGTCTGTCCTCTCCAGAGTCCCGATGGTCACTGCTGCAGCTGACGATTGGCTGCGGTGGTCATGTGACATTTCCTGACATCATCACTCAGCGCAGTTCACTTTCAGTGATGTCATGCAATGTCACATGACCGTTACAGCCAATCAGCGCCTGCAGAGGTGACAATCTGACTGCCAGCACCAGTAGACAGAAGTCCCGGGGAGACGACTAACGGCGCTGGAACAGGGGGAACTACATAGAGGAAGAAGGGTTTTTTTACTTTAAAAATAGGTGGACAGCTCCTTAAAAATCTTCTGGTGCCCCCCCCTCCCCCCCCCGGCTTACAAAGGGGTCTGTGGGGTTCCATGACTTTTTAATACACTTTAGGCCTCATTCCTTGTTGCCCATAGCAACCAGAGTTCAGCTTCTTTTGGTCCAGATAACTATCAGAAATGAAAGCTGAGCTCTGATTGGTTGCTATGGGCAACACAGACAGTCTTACCATTCAGCCGTTTTGATACACGAGGCCCATTGCTGCTATCCTTCAGTCAGTGGACAGGTAAATTCTGGATTACATCCTACAGGGCGATATCTGCCCAGATTCCGTCCAATGGGCACAGGTGCGGGTACAGGACTTCTCCCCTGCAGCCCAACACATGGGGTCCCAGACTGACAAACTGTGCAGCTACGGGAAACACCATTAGCGTAAGGGCAGGGTCAGAGAGAAGCATGCCCACACGCCGGCGCCCAATAATATTGCCAGTCATCTGGCCACACTGGTTGGGCCATTGGCGGGCGCAGCTTTCTCTGCACACATCAGAGGAGACGTGCCGGTGCGGCAGAGCTGGGTAGACGCCAGTCCTCACTAAGCCTTTAGCCACATGACAATCTCCTCCACTGCTGTGCCCTCCTATAAGGCCACGCGCAGCCCCAACCAGTACCAGCTGGGGCGCCCACACCGTGCCTATGACTGTGTTCTGCAGCAATATAGACCAACACAGCTCTTAGCAGGCCTATCAGAGAAGGACACGCATCGCCCTCACCAGAGTCTAGACATGTACTGTCACCCCCAGCAGAGCGGTCAGCGTCTGCCCCTGTTGGGGTCACCATACTGACTCAACAGTGATCCGCATAAGATCAGACAACGCGTCCATACCACAGTCAGGGGGAGGGGGGTCCGTCGCCCTGTCGCCCCACATCGGGGGCGGGGGGGTCCGGTCGCCCTATCGCCCCCACAGTCGGGGGGGGTGGGGGGGGGTCGGGGGGGGGGGGGTCCCGGTCGCCTCCTGTACGCCCCGCCAGTCGTGGGGGGGGGGGGGGGGGGTCCGGCGCCCTGTCGCCCCCAGACAGTCGGGGGGGGGGGGGGGGTGTCTCTGAGTCGCCCTGTCCGCCTGCCCACAAGTCGGATTATACGGGGGGCGGGGGGGGGAGGGGGGGGGTCCGGTCGCCCTGTGCGCCCCCACAGTCGGGGGGTGGGGGAGGGGGGGGGGGGGATGGGGGGGGGAGGGGGGGAGGGGGGGTGGGGGGGGGGGGGGGGGGGGGGGGGGGGGGGTCCGGTCGCCCTGTCGCCCCCACAGTCGGGGGGGGGCGGGGGGTCCGGCTCAGCCCTGGGCCCTTGTCGCCCCCCTGCCTGTTGGTCGCCGCCCTACAGGTCCGGAGGCGGGGGGGGGGGGGGACCGGGATCGCCGCTGTTCGCCCCCATCCAGTCGGGGGGGGCGGGGAGGGGGGCGGGCGGGGGGGTGGGGGGTGGGGGGAGGGGAGTGGGGGGGGGGGGGGCGGGGAGGGGGGGGGGGGGGAGGTGGGAGGGTGGGGGGGGGGGGGGGGGGGGGGGGGGGGGGGGCGAGGGCGAGGAGGGGTGGGGGGGGGGGGGGGGGTCGGGGGGGGAGGGGGGGGGGGGGGCGGGTCCCGGTCGCACCTGATACCTGTCGCCCCCCCACAGTTCGGGGGGGGGGGGGGGGGGGGAGGTCCGGTCGACCCTGACGCCCCACAGTCGGGGGGGGGGGGGGGGGGGGGGGGGGGGGGTCCCCGGTCGCCCTTCCGCTCCCCAAGTCGGGGGGGGGGGGGGGGGGGGGGGGGTCCGGTCGTCCCTGTCGCCCCCACAATGTCGAGTCTGGACCTCATAGCGGGGGGGGGGGGGGAGGGGGGGGGGGGGGGGGGGGGGGGGGGGGAGGGGGGGGGGGGGGGGGGGGGGGGGGGGTGGGGGGGGGGGGGGGGGGGGGGGGGGGGGGCGGCGGGGGTCGGGTCCGGTGTCGCCCCCGTCGCCCCCACAGTCGGGGGGGGGGGGGGGGTGGGGGGGGGGGGGAGGGGGGGTCCGTTTCCGGTTCGCCCTGTCGACACCCCCAGTCGGGGGGGGGGGGGGGGGGGGGTCCGTCGCCCTGTCGCCCCACAGTCGGGGGGGGGGGGGGGGGGCCGGTCGCCCTGACGCCCCCAACAGTCGGGGGGGGGGGGGGGGGGGGGGGGCCGGTCCGCACCTGTCGCAGCCCGACAGATCTGGGGGGGGGGGGGGGGCCGTCCGCCCTGTACGCCCCATCAGTCGGGGGGGGGGGGGGGGTGGGGGGGGGCGGACCGGTCGCCCTGTCGCCCCCACAGCTCGGGGGGGGGGGGGCGGGGGGGGTGGGGGGCCGGTCGCCCTGATCCACCTGTGCCCCCCCCCGCCCCCCACGCCCCCCCCCTCACAGTCGGGGGGGGGGGGGGGGGGCCGGTCGCCCTGTCTGGCTCTCTCCACAGTCGGGGGGGGGGGGGAGGGGGGGTCGGGGTTGGTCCCGTCGCCCTGTCGCCCCCCCCCCGCGCCGGCCACCCCCGCCCCCACAGTCGGGGGGGGGGGGGGGGGGGGGGGGGGGGCGGGGGGGTTCCGTCGCCCTGGCCTGCGTCGCCCCCACAGTTCGGGGGGGGGGGGGGGGGGGTCTTCCGGGGGGGTGTGCCGGTGCGCCCCGGGGCCTCGCCCGCCCCCCCCCACATGCACCCCTTGCCAGTCAGCGGGGGGGGGGGGGGGGGGGGAAGGGGGGGGGGGGAGGGGGAGGGGGGTGGGGGGGGGGGGGGTGGGGGGGGGGGGGGGGGCGGGGGGTGGGGGGGGGGGGGGGGGTCCCGTCCGCTCAGGCCCTGCTCCACTGGGTCGGCCCCCCACAGACAGGTCGGGGGTCGGCGGGGCGGGGGGGGGGGGGGGGGGGGGGGGGGGCGGGGTTCCGGGGTCCCCTGGCCTCCTGTCCGTCGGTGTCGGTCGCACCGCCTCGGCCCCCGCCCCCCCCCCTCGCCGCGCGCCACCTCGCCCCATCCACGCCCGCCCTCCCCCACAAGCAGGATCGGGGGGGGGGGGGGGGGGGGTCCGGGGGGGGGGTCCGGGGGGGTCCCCGGGGGCCCGGTCGCCATCGCATCCACTGGTTGGTCAGCGGGTGTCGCAACCCCCCCGCCCCACTCCGGGGGGTCTGTCGGCTCCGCGCCGGGGGGTGTCGGTCCCGCCCCCATACAGGTTGTGAGATCACAGCAGAAGGGCAACAGAGCAAGGTCGGGGGAGTTGTCGGGGGGGGGGGGTCCCCGGTTGCGCCCCCCCGCGAGCGCCTGGGATCCCGCTAGGACCTGCCTCCCTGTGCCCACCTGGTGGTGGTGCATCCGCCTAACCCGCCTGGGCGGCCCCCCCTTGGCCCCCGCCCGCCCCCCATGGGGGGTCCACCCCCCCCGTGGGCGCCGCTCCGGGGTCCCGTCCCCCGCCCCCTGGGGGGTCGCCTCGCCCACCCCTCCCCGGGACATCCGGGGGGTCGGGGGGGTCCGGTCGCTCGCCTGTGTCGGCGTCGCTCACACCCCGACAGTCGGGAGGGGGGGGGTCCGGTCGCGCCTGGTTCGCCGCCTCCGCCACAGTCTCGGGGGGGTGGGGGGGGGGGGGGGCCGGACGCCCTGTCGCCGCGCCACATCGTGTCGGGGGGGGGGGGGGGTCGGTGGGGGGTCCTCCGGTCGAATCCCCTCGGCCCGGGTTCGGAGCCCGTCGCCCTGGGTGTCGCCCCCCTCCCGCCCCCAGCCGCCCGCCCCTCGCCACCGCCCACAACCGGGGGGGGGGGGGGGGGTCGGTCTTCCCGGTCCGCCCTGTCCCAGCCCCACACAGTCGGGGGGGGGGGGGGGGGGTCCGGTTGCCCTGTCGCCCCCACAGTCGGGGGGGGTGGGGGGGGGGGGGGGTCCGGTCGCGGCACGCCTGTCGCCGCACCCACCGTCGGGGGGGGGGGGGGGGTCCCGGTCGCCCTGTGCCCCCCAAACAGTCGGGGGGGGGGGGGGGGGGCGGGTCCCGGTCGCCCTGTGGGCTCGCCCCCCACAGTCGGGGGTGGGGGGGGGGGGGTTCCCGGTCGCCCTTCGCCCCCCCCCACAGTCGGGGGGGGGGGTTCCCGGTCGCCCTGTCCCCCCCGACAGTGCGGGGGGGGTGGGGGGGGGTCCGGTGCGCCTGTCGCCCCCAACAGTCCGGGGGGGGTCCGGGGTCGCCCTGTCGCCCCCACAGTCGGGGGGGGGGGGGGTCCGTTCGCCCCCTGTGTCGTCGCCCCACAGTCCGGGGGGGGGGGGGGTCCGGGCGGTCGCCCTGGTCGCCCTCCCACAGTTCGGGGGGGGTCCCGGTCGCCCATGCTTCGCCCTACACAGTCGGGGGGGGGGGGGGTCCGTCGCCCGAGTCGCCCCCACAGATCGGTGGGGGGGGTCGGGGTCCGGGGTTCCGGTTCCGCGCCTGTCCGCTGCCCCCCGACATCCGGGGGGGGGGTCGTCCCGGTCCGCCCCCTTCGCCCCCTGGACAGTCGGGGGGGGGGGGGGGTGTGTGGGGTTCTCTGGGGGTTCTTCCGGTCCGCCCGCCGGCGCCCCCATCAGGACTGGGGGGGTGGGGGGGGGTCCGTCATCCCTGTCCGCCCCACAGTCTGGGTGGGGTGGGGGGGGGGGTCCGGTCGCCCTGTCGCCCCACAGTCGGGGGGGGGGGGGGGGGGGGTCCGTTCACCCCTGCGCCCCCAACATCGGGGTCCGGTCAGGATTGCAGCATCACCCGGCATAGGGGCCCTCATTAACAGACTTTCCTGGTCCAGCCCTTCCATCGCCTGCTCTGTGCCGGGGACAACACGATTCCATTGAATTCTCCATTGACCATGAGAATAGCCGGCAGCCATGGCGCCCACATACACCGCAGCGCGGGCCGTGACGGAGTACTCACGCCTTCTGCACCGGCTCCTCCGCCACGGCCGGCCCCTGCTGCTGGAAGGATTTCAGGGATTCGAATGCTCTCATCAGCTTCTCCATGGTGGCCATGTTCCTTCAGCCTCACAAACAAGGCCGCGACCGGCGTCTACCCGCCACCCCCGGGCCGGCCACAGGAGCTCAGTGTCCGGACGCCGCGCTCCGCCGCCGCACTGTCACCATCCGCCGCTCACCAACCGCCATCAGCAGCCGCCAGCACCGGGAGGAATCATCACTGACAGCTCCGGCCGCGCCTAACCCGCTTCACCTCGCCCAACCAATGGGAATCGTCGCAGCCTGGAGACTGACAGCAGAATCCGCCAATGGCGAGGGCCGGCTATGTGACATAACCCAAAGCGTGATTGGTGGAAAGAGGAAGGGGCGGGACCTACCAGACCCGGGTAGTGAAAAGAAGGTCAGGGGGCGTGGTTTGTCGCTGAAAGCTCCGCCTCCCGCTCGCAGTGACTGAAGCACATGGGCAGCTGCCGGGGCTTGTGTTTACTACTGGGGAAAGCTCTGCATAGAAACTAGGGAGGGCTCCATAGCAACCAATCACCGAGCTGCTTTCTTTTTCTCACCTGGCTAAAGGAAAATGAAAGCTGCGTTCTGATTGGTTGCTATGAGCAACAGCGCTGTTTTTCTTGTACGCGTTTATCATAGGGGCGGAGTTTATGCAGATTTTCATAAAGGGGCGGGTCACTGTTGTTTGGCCATAATCCTGACTCCCTGGTCACCTCCAGGGGAGCTCGCTGCCTATTACAGTTCCCTGTGTAGTCAATGGGAGCTTTGTAGCTGAGAGAAAGTATTGGGGCTGATAAGTGGGGAGGGGGCGACGACAGCTTCAGCACAGCTGGCTCCTGGCCGTACACCAGAGCTATACCGCCATGTGCATGGCACAAACCTGATGAGGGAAGCTGCTGGGGCCACCTCTACAACTGACACCGCTATGGGGTCACCTCTGTGACTGACACCGCTATGGGGGCACCACTGTGACTGACACTGCTATGGGGTCACCTCTACAACTGACACCGCTATGGGGTCACCTCTACGACTGACACCGCTATGGGGTTACCTCTGTGACTGACACTGATATGGGGGCATCTGTGACTGACACTGCTATGGGGTCACCTCTGTGACTGACACCGCTATGGGGTCATCTCTACAACTGACACCGCTATGGGGTTACCTCTGTGACCGACACTGCTATGGGGGCATCTGTGACAGACACTGCTATGGGGGCACCTCTGAGACTGACACCTCAATGGGATCATCTCTAGAAGTGACACCGATATGGGGTTGCCTCTGTGACCGACACTGCTATGGGGGCATCTGTGACCGACACCGCTACGGGGTCACCTCTGCGATTGACACCGCTATGGGGTCACCTCTATGACTGACACCACTATGGGGGCACCTCTATGACTGACACTGCTATGGGAGCATCTGTGACTGACACCGCTATGGGGTCACCTCTATGACTGACACCGCTATGGGGTCACCTCTGTGACTGACACCGCTATGGGGTCACCTCTATGACTGACACCGCTATGGGGTCACCTCTGTGACTGACACTGCTTTGGGTCACTTCTATGACTGACACCGCTATAGGGTCATCTGTGACTGACACCGCTATGGGGTCACCTCTAAACGACTACCAGCCCGCAATTGGGGTTTCCTCTGTGACTGACACTGCTATGGGGGCATCTGTGACCGACACTGCTACGGGGTCACCTATGCGATTGACACCGCTATGGGGTCACCTCTATGACTGACACCACTATGGGGTCACCTCTATGACTGACACCGCTATGGGGTCACCTCTGTGACTGACACCGCTATGGGGGCATCTGTGACGGACACTGCTATGGCGCATCCCCAATGACTGACACCGCTATGGGGGCATCTGTAATGGACACTGCTATGGGATCACTTATGTGACTGACACTGCTATGGGGGCATCTGTGACCGACACTGCTACGGGGTCACCTATACGATTGACCACCGGTGCTGCGGGGTTCACCCTCAATGATTGACATCGCAGGGGGTCCCCCTCTTTTACTGACCCCGGTTTTGGGACACTTCTATGACAAAAAACCGCTAGGGGGTTCCCACCCTACGACGGGGGAACCCGCTATGGGGTCCCCCTTGGGGAGAAAACCGCTATGGGGGCATCTGTGAGGGCCCAATGCAGGGGGCCCCTTTTTGTGACTGAAAGGGCTTGGGGGTTCTTTGCCCCACACTGCGGGGGGTCCCCTATGCAATTGAAACGCTTGGGGTCACCCTATGACTGACACCACTAGGGGGTCCCCCTCTATAAAATGACACCGCTTTGGATCCCCCTTTCTGTACTGACCTGTTTTGGGTCCCTCTAGGGACGCCCACCGCGGGGGGGGTTTCCCAATGTGACTGACACCGCTATGGGGTCACCAATGTGACTGACACCGCTATGGGTTCACCTCTGTGACTGACACTGCTATGGGGTTTAACCTTGTGACGGGAAAAAGCTAGGGGGGTCCCTCTGTGACTAAAACCCCGCTAGGGGGAATCTGTGGGGACAGGGCTAGGGGTAACCTCGTGACAAAACCCCGCTAGGGGGGTTTCTTGCCCGGCACTGCTATGGGGTCACCTCTGTAAAAGCCCCCCCGCTAGGGAGGTTTTCTACATAACCCACCAATGGTGCAGAACTTTATCATAAGAAAATATAAAACCCTTTAAAGGCTAGTAATAAATGAAAGCCTCTGGGCACTTTTGGGGGTCACTGTTGTTGTAGGCGGAACCACAAAGGGACTCAATGTCCTAGTGGGGGCTCTTTTTTTTTCAGTATTTTGAAGAAATGTGCCAGAAAAAAAAGAAACAAAAAAACTGCCCAGCCTGCAGTCCATGAGTTTTTTATGTATCTTTTTTGTGCAGCCATGGGTTTAAAAATTGAGGGCCTTTTACACACCCCCGTTCGCAAACTTTCCATGGGCCAACATGTGACTTATATCCATCTCTCTTTTCGTTCTCCTTATCATACATTTTTATTTTCCACCTTCTTTTTGTTTCAAAGTGGGGAAAAATATTGGGGGGTTCACGGCCATCTTTGTTTTCCAACTCCCCTTTTTGAGAGTTTGAAAAGGGGGGTTTTCCTGGACACAGGCGCCATCTTGTGGGTGAAATAGACTTTTCCTTAATACTTTTCCCAAAAACGCTGTTATGGGGGCCACCAGGGGCAAAACCCCCGGGGGAAAAAAACTCTGCTAGTCATTGTTATTGAGGAACTGCGACTGGTACTGGAAGTATTGTGAAGGGGCACTGATAGTCATTGTTATAGGGGCACTGAAGATACACTGATAGTCATTGTTATGGGGGCCTGGGCCGCCATGGGAATTTTCGGGTCCCGTCATTGAAAAGCTAACCCGGGAATTTAGTATTCAGGGTTTGTTTTTGTGGTACTTTTTGGGGGGGAAACCAAATTGTCTTTGTGAGGGTATGGTTGGCTTACATTATTAGGCGGCATGGTGGCTAGCACTAGATGTATGTAGCTGAAAATTTTTTAGGGGAGTACAATGGCTGGCCCCTTCCATGGGGCTTAAAATTTGTTGGGGGGAAATTGTGGTTGGAAAAAAATTGCACGGGGGCGACTTTTTTAGGGGTTTTATTTTTGTGACTTGTACTAGATGTGGGTTACATTATTATTAGTGGGAAATTGTGGTGGGAAAGTAAATGACAGGGCTGCCATTTTTTAGGGGGGCCTTTGTGGTGGGAAAGGGGGCCCACATGGTTTTTTTGTGGTTTTATGCCCTGGCACTAGATAGGGGTTTACATTAAAGGGGGCCTTTTTGGTCCCCACAAAAATTTATGAGTTTTACATTGTTATGGGGGCAGTGGGGGGTTGGTACTTAGAATTGGGGAAATTACATTGATGGGGGGAATTGTAGGCACTAGTGTAAAAGGTTGTATTGGTGCTTTTAAATAACACAGGACACATAAGGGCAACAATTATGAATTTTGGAAAGATAGAAATTTTCTGAATCTTTTTAAATGGAAATTTTAAGAATCCCCAAATGTATAAAAGCTTTCTTCTGCGGGTTTCCAAAATACGGGGCGTGTAGACCCAAAAAAAACCACAAGTCGGCTCATCCCCAAATTTTAAAACCCTTGGTCTGTTTTTTCTGCAGGTCTTTACATCCCGGGGGCAGTGTAGAACCATCCCCACAATTTCCTGGCCAAAACACCACCTTTACCCTGGTCGGGCTGTTTTTTCCCAGGTCTTTCCATAAAAAGGGCAGTGTAGACCCAAAACCCACAAGCCGGCCGGGAAATCCCTTTACCCCGGTCGGCTGTTCTTCTCCCGGTCATACATACAGGGCAGTGTAAAACCCAATACCACAAGCCCTGGCCCCGGCTTTCCCCTTTACCCTGGTCGGGGCTTTTCCTTCTGCGGGTCATACATACGGGGCATGTAACCCAATTTCCCCCCATTCTGGCCCCGGCCCACCTTTTCCCCTGGTTTGGCTGTTCTTCGGGAAATTTCATACTACGGGGCAGTGTAAGCCAATACCCCCCAAAGTCGGGCTCAGGCACCCCCTTTTTCCCTGGTGGGGGCTGTTCTTTGCGGTCTTTCATACGGGCAGTTTTGAGCCAATACCAAAAGCTGGTCAGGCCCCAAACCTTTACCCGGGTTGGCTTTTCCTTCTCAAGTCTTTACATACGGGGAAGTGTAGGCCAAAAAACCCCCCAAGCCCCTGGCTCAGGCCCCCAAAACCTTTTTTTTACCCGGTTGGCTGTTCTTCTGCATTTCCAAAACAACATGGCATTGTAGAGCCAAATACCACAAGTTTTCTCAGGAAACCATTTTTCCCTGGTCTGTTCTTCTGCGGGTCAAACAAACAAACCCAGTGTAACCCAAATTTCCACAAGCCCGGGCTCAGGCACCCCCCTTTACCCGGGTTTCTGGCTGTTTCATCGTGCAGGTAAATAAATACGGGGCAGTGTAAGCCAATCCCCCAAGTATGGTCAGGCCCCAAACCTTTACCCGTCTGGCTTTTTCTTCTGCATTTCATACAAACAGGGCAGTGTAAGGAAAATCCCACAACCCGGGCTCAGGCACCCCCTTTTTACCCTGGCCCCGGGGCTTTTCCCTTTCACGGGTTTCATAAATTCAGGGTTTTTGTAGAGAAAATTTTCCCACAAGTCTGGCTCGGGCACCCCCTTTTAAAACCCCGGTCTGGTGTTTTCTGTGGGTTAAAATACATACAGGCGCAGTGAAGAGCCAAATCCCAACAATTTTTGGGTCCAGGCCCACCCTTTACCCGGGTCTGGCTGTTTTTCTGCGGTAAACCCTAGGGGCAGGTAGAACCAAAAACCACAATTTGGCTCAGGCCCCACCTTTTTCCCTGGCTGGTTTTTCCCTTCGCAGGCCCATACATACAGGGAAAGTGTAGACCCAAAAACCACAAAGGGGCCCCCAAAGGCCCACCTTTATCCTGGGGTGTACTTTTTTCGCAGGTCATACATACAGGGCATTTGTAAAGCCCAATCCCAACATTTCTGCCGGCCACCCACCTTTCCCTGGCCCCTTTTCTTCTGTAGGTATCCCAAAAAAGGGCGTGAGAGCCAAAAACCCAAAGCCCTGGCTCGGGCCACCACCTTTACCCCGGTCGGGATGTTCTTCTGCGGGTCATACATACGGGGCAGGGTAGAGACTTTTACCAAAGCTGGCTCAGGCACCCCCTTTTTCCCCTTTCGGGGTTTGTTTTTTCTGCAGGTCATACATACGGGGGCGGGTTAGGCCAATACCAAAAATCTGACTCAGGCATCACCTTTACCCGGGTCTGGCGGGTTCTTCTGCGGGGTCAATACATACGGGGCCATTTTGGGCCCAATTTACCACAAGTTGGCTCAGCACCCCCTTTTTACCCTGGTTCTGGTGTTTTTTCTGCAGGTCATACATACGGGGCATGAAACCCCAAACCAAAAGGTCGGGCCCTCAGGCACCCCCTTTTAACCCTGGTTGTTCTTCTGCACCCATACTTAAAGGGCAGTGTAGAGCCAATCCACAAGCCCGGCTCGGGCACCCCCCTTTACCCGGGCTGGCTTTTTCCTTTTTCATCATACATACAGGGCAGTGTAGAGCCAATACCAAAGCTGGCTCGGGCACCCCCTTTAAACCCTGGTTCTTTTTTCTGCAGGTCATAAAATTACAGGGCAGTAGAGGCAATCCCAAACAAGTTTTGGCTCAGAATCAAAAATGTAATTTTTTCCCAAATGGGGTTTTGGACCCCCCAAAAAAATTTTGGCGCACTAAAAAGGTTTTTAGCACCTACCGGGGCCCCACTCCAAAGTTGGGGATTTGCCCTTTTCATACTCAAATAACGGTTTACTACAGCTTTTTGGGGCCAGAATTCTGGCCCACCCCTTTGGTGGCTAGGTTAGTTTTCCCTTGGCCCAAAACTTTGTTAGGGGGGCCACTCGGAATGTCAAAATTATTTCCCTGAATTTTTGACTTTACTGCACATATTTTTGGCCCTTAAATTGTTAGGGGTTTTTTTTACGGTGTTCCAAATGCATGGGGTGAAAATTGGGGGTTGGCACGGGGGTTCCCTGCGACTGAAAAAAAATTTTTTGGGGGGGAATTGGGGTTTTGCCCTCACTTTGGCAAAACCTAAACCCCAAAAACCCCTTTTGTTGGTTTTAAATTGGAAATTTTCGGGGCTGGTTGGCCGGGATGGGATGACTTTTTATTACAAAATATAAAGTTTCCATTTTCCTCCCCCCCTTTTTTCTTTACTGTTCTGGAGGGCCCGGACATATTTCCCAAATTGCAGTTTTTTTGCTTTTGGGGACTGTATGATAAGGATGGTGAACCTGCTGAGCACTGGATTTCCAAGCTCACCAAAACTTTTTTAAAAGCCCCACCCAAATTTTTTTAAAGTTACAGTGGTAAAAAGTTTGGGGCAAAAAGGGGAAATTTTTTAAACCTTCTTTTCACAGAGACTCCCTTCTTCAAACCCCGCTTAGGCTGTGGGGGTTCTCCCAGCTTCACCCCCATTTTCCTGTTCGGGCTTTCTAAAAGGTTTGACTGACATTATACTCGTTTTTTCCCAAACGGACCCTGGTTTAGGGGCCCATTGGTGAACTTAAACACGGGGCCACAACCCAAAGGGAACCCTAAAGTATTAAATTTTTTCCCCCAAAAAAACATAAAAAAGCTCCTGTGCTCGGAAAAGAACAGAAAGAAATGTTTCCCCTTTTCGGGGTCGGGCTGCTAAGCAGAGCGGGGGGGTCTAACCTGGGGGAACTTGTGTAAAAACCCTAGGGGG
Organism: Phyllomedusa bahiana; assembly: GCA_025379985.1. Classification (NCBI taxonomy): domain Eukaryota; kingdom Metazoa; phylum Chordata; class Amphibia; order Anura; family Hylidae; genus Phyllomedusa; species Phyllomedusa bahiana. Next base: position 110,795 of record JAODAL010003916.1, on the reverse strand, counting down.
TAAGAACTTTTAAATAACTCTGAAAAAAACAAAATCAAAAAACCCCAAATGTATTTGGGGAAATAGTCTTTGTTTACTTTTGTCTAATGTTTACCCTGGGTGGGGATGTCCATTTAATTCAAAAATTTTTTCTTGTCACGGGAAAAATTCAAAAGTAAAATTTTAATCATGGAAAAACTGGCTCACATTTCGGGGGAAATTTTACAAGAGCCCATCTTGGGCCTCCCCAAAATCTCCGGGGAAAACTGTGACCGGGAAAGCCAAGGGTAATGTCTAGATGTTTGAAAGGGGGTATTTTCAACGGTTATTTTTTGGGGTTTTTGGGCCTTTATATGGGGGTGAAATGCGCGTTGAAAATTATGGAAATTCCCATAACTCTCATAGAAAAACTTTTTAAATTACGTGTCGGGGACATGTCAATTGTTCCTCTCCCATCAGGGGTTTTCCCAAAAATTTTCAAAATCCCTTTTGCCCCCCGCAAAAAAGGGTTCCTCATTTTTGCGGGGGCCCCCAAAAACCAAAAAAAAATTTTTTGGCAAACTTCAAACAAAAAATTTTGCTCCCTTTGGGGGGTTAACATATTGTGACCCCTCTGAGGGGGTACCTCTACATTAACAAACAAAAAAAAGGGTTACCACTCAGAGCCTTCCCAATATATTTCCCCAACTTTTTAAAAAAGGGAAAAGCAAGAGAAAAAAAAAGGGCGTCGCGCTTTAGCGCGCCGCAGCAAAATTTTTTGCGGGTCCCCCCCCAAATTTTTTTGGGTGGCCCCCCCCCCTTTAAAAAAGCCACACCCCACTCCACCAAAACTCCCTAAGGGTTTTAAAAAAGAAAGCCCAGGGAACCCCTTTAATAGCCCGGGGCCCCCCTTTAACCAAAATTAGTATTCCCCCCATACGGGGCAGGAAGGCAGGTAAAACGAGGGGGTATTCCCCCTTTTTAAGAAAGGGTTTAAAACCCCCCCCGTAGCTAGGTAAAAGCCCCCCTTTGTTCCCAGGAAAGTTGCCCCCTTTGTAGCCAGGTATGCCCCCTTTTAAATAGCCCAGGTAGTTGCCCCCTTTATATCGGGAATTCCCCTTTTTAAAGAAGGTGGGTAGGCCCCCTTTTTTTGAAAAACCCGGGGGAGGTAGTCCCCCCCTTTGAAGGCACCGGAAAAGTTGCCCCCTTTATTGCCAGCCGGGTATTGCCCCCTTTAGAGTAGCCAGGAAAGTCCCCCTTTTTCCAGGTAGGTGGGCCCCCAAATTGGCCACCATATTTCCCCCCCCTTTTTGGGAAAAGCCAGGTAGTTTGCCCCCTTTGGGAAAACCCAAACCGGGTTTTTTCCCCCCAAATTGTAGCCAGCCGGGCAGTTTTTCCCCAAATTGAACCCGCCGGGTATTGGGGCCCCCTTTGTAGCCAGCCGGGTAGTTCCCCCCTTGTACCAGCCGGGGTTATTGCCCCTATTTTTAGCCGCCAGGTAGTTCCCCCCCTTGTACCAGCCGGGTATTCCCCCCATTGTAGCCAGCCAGGTAAAACCCCCCCCCTTTTACCCGGGTTTAGGCCCCCCATGAATTAATAAAAAAAAAAAATAAAAAATTTTTCCCTTACCTGACCGGGCCCCTTTCAGCCCCGGGCCGGCCCCCTGCCCGATCTCCTCAGCGGCCCCGCAGGGGAAAAATGGACACCCCGGCGCCCATTTCCCCTGCGCCGCGACCTGTTTTCCACAGCGCGCACAGACCCGGACATACAGGGGGGGGGGAGCGCCCCCTCCTGCCCCTCCCCCCGCCCCGTGAAAACCCGCGGGCGGGTGACCACCCTGCCCCGTTTCACCCGCCCGGGGGAAAAGGGGGACTGGCGGGGGCCGGGGGGTTGGGGGCCCCCCACGCTTACCCCCGGGGGCCGGGGGGGAAATTTAAAGGACCCCCGCCCCTGCTGGGGGCCCGGGAAAAAAATGCCAACTCCCCCGGGAGGGGGGGGGGAAACCCCGATAGCGGGACCCCCCCCCCAAAAAAACAAAATTTTTGGGCCCATTTATCTTTAAAAAGGATTGAAACCCATTATACGGGGGGACTGTGAGGGGTACGGGGGGTTTAACATTTTGACGCCCTCTGTAACATAAAAAAAAGGCCCCACTCGAGCCTTTCCATAAAAGTAAATTTGTCCGGGGGGGCGGGGAGGGGTAAGGCGGGTGTTTGGGAAATTTGGGGGTTACAAAAAAGTAAACCCCTCATTGCCACTAACGGGCCCCCCCCGGGTAAGGGGGGGGGGGAATGTAATGTGTATATCATGTGATGGCTGTGTGTGGTACAAGTGACAAGTTAATAACCTATTACTTGTACCACATACAGACATTACATGATGCAGTGGATGTGTGTCTTTTACATTAAATTACCTTGCAGTCAGGAACAGCCCTGTTCAGCCCTGTACAGTATCAGCGTTCTCTCTGCACTGAGTACGGCAGGGCTGTTCCTGGTGCTTGATATGCAGTGTGGGCTCGTGATGCAGCACGCTTTCAGCGCATAGTTGCCAACTTTTGAAATTGAAAAAGCAGGAGACCTCAGTGGGCGGCGCGCATAGTGCGCTGCGGCAAAAATTTGCATGGTCACGCCCATCTTGTCAGTATGCCATGCCCCTTCAAAAAGCCACACCCACTCCACCTAACTGCATAACAGCTTTGGAAGAAAGCCAGGAAGATGCCCTTATAGCCAGGTAGTAACCCCCCATAGCCAGATAGTGTCCCTTACAGACAGGTAGATGCCCCCTTGTAGGCAAGTAGATGCCCCCTTGTAGCCAAGTAGATGCCCCCTCTGTAGCCAGGTAGAGCCAAATTTGTAGCCAGGTAGATGCCCCCCTTTGTTAGCCTGGTAGATGCCCCCCTTTGTTAGCCAGTAGATGCCCCCCTTTGTTGCCAGGTAGATGCCCCCTTTGTTAGCCAGGTAGATGCCCCTTTTGTTAGCCAGGTAGATGCCCCCAATTTAGCCCAGGTAGTGCCCCCAATAGTTAGCCAGGTAGATCCCCCATTTTTTAGCCAGGTAGTTACCCCCCATTGTTAGCCAGTAGTGCCCCCCTGTTGCCACGTAGTTGCCCCCATTGTTAGCCAGGTATGCCCCCTCTGTTGCCAGGTATACCCCCATTGTTAGCCAGGTAATCCCCCTTTGTATCAGGTAGATGCCCCCTTTGTATCGGGTAGATGCCCCTCTGTTTGCCAGGTATTGCCCCCTCTGTTTGCCAGGTAATGCCCCCTTTGTAGCAGGTATTGCCCCCATTGTAGCCAGGTAGTGCCCCCCTTATGTAGCCAGGTAGTGCCCCCTTATTGTAGCCACGTAGATGCCCCCTCTGTAGCCAGGTAGTGCCCCTCTGTTGCCAGGTAGATGCCCCCATTGTAGTCAGGTAAGTTGCCCCATTGTAGCCAGTAGTCCCCCCTTATTGTAGCCAGGTAGTGCCCCCTTTGTTGCCAGGTAGTGCCCCCATTGTAGTCAGGTAGTTGCCCCCATTGTAGCCAGGTAGAGCCCCCTTATAGCTAATAAAAATAAAATACTAAAAGCCACTCACCTCACCAGGCTCCTGCAGCTCCGGACATCTCCTGCCCGATCTCCTCCCTTCCCCTGCGCCGCTGACCTGTATGTACGGCGCACAATGGCGCTGTACATACAGGGGGAGAAGGGAGGAGGGAAACGATCCCTCCTGCCTCCTCCCTGCACAGCGAGACTCCGGCGGGGAAGCGGGCGCAGGGGGCGCTTCACCCGCCTGTGGGAACGGACCGACGGCGCCAGAGTAGCGCACCACGCTACTCTTGGCGCCGCGGTTATTTAAAGAGCTCCCACTGCCTGCTGGCGGCGGGAGTTTCGCCAACTCTGCCGGGATGGCGGGGGGGGACCCCAAATAGCGGGACCCCCCCGCCAAAAACGGGAGAGTTGGCATGTATGTTTCAGCGTCCTGCACACACCGCCCACAAGGACTGACGGGACGTAAGTCCGTACTCGCTGCAGCGCCGCTCATAGGAGCGGCTCACTGAGCCACCAATGCTGAGAGTAACAGCGCCCACTGCTCCCCCTCCCCTCATAATTTCAAACGGCGCCGCCGCTAAACCCTCCCTGCAGCAGCTGCATAGTGCGCGCCCACAGCGCCCTCCCTCACTAAATTTAGCCACGGCGCCCCCCTCAGCTCTCCGTCCGGCCGCCCTGCCCCGGTTTAGGAACGGCCCCTGCTTAGGGCGACCCTTGGGTTTTGGTCATTCGACCCCCGCCCGGGGTTCGCGACCACAGGTTTTTAGAACGCTCCTTACATAGACATATGAGGGCTTAAATTTTGCGGGACAAGATGTATTTACTAATGAAGTCATTCAATGTACTATTGCATATAGTGGGAAACTGCAAAAAAAATTCTAAGTCAGGCAAAATGTGAAAAAACTACTGCACCATGTTTCGGGGTTTTTGTCTTTTACGCTTCCCCCTCTTTGTAAAATGTTATCTTATGGGCAGGTTGATTAGAATCCAAAATACCAAACAGGTCCGGTTTTTGTTCTTCTTTGGTACCGTAAAAAAAAAATCCAAACACTTTCTTTTTTGTCAAATTTTCGCCGCAGTGACATATTCTGAACCAATTAACTTTTTTTTACTCCACCACGATTTTTTTTCAGGCCCGAAGTTAAACCTGGGATTGGTATAGTTTGAATACGCAACTTTGGGATCTTTTATCCGATTTTGGGGACGAAATGACCCAATTTTTTATATACAGTGTTCAGCGTACGGGATAAATTATGTTATCATTTAATAGATTGGACTTTTTCAGACTCGGTGATACCAAATATGTGCAACTATTATTTTATTTTTTTTAGTTCTAAAATGGTAAAAGGGGGGGTGAATTGAACTTTTAATATTTACATTTTTTTTATACTTTAAAACATTCTGATTATTATTGTATAAACAATGCAATAGGGTGTACAAAGGTGCGGCAGGAAGTAGTTAAATCATAGTGGGGGTCCCAATCGGAGTGAGAAACAGTGCGTGACAACGTTTCTCATTCGCTTAGACGCCACGTCCGCGATAGCCAGCTCTATTCCATGCGGTTACCAGCGGGTGTCAGATTCAATGGGGAAGTGACTGGTTCCCTTTGGTTATGCACTCCACCACTGCACAGGTTTTTTAATCAGACATTTATAGCTGAATCTTCAACCAGGGGCCGCCAACAGGGGTACAGCCGGACCCGATGGGGCCCGGTGGAAAAGGGGCCCGCTGCAAGCAGCCGCTGAACCAGGCTCGGACTGGCCCACAGCGTGGGCCCCAAGCTGCTGGGGGCCCCGGAGGCAGTGCTGTCGCTCCCGGGCCCGGCCGCGATCCGTCTCTGAACGCTGGCCCTGTGCCCGAGCGCTCGAAAACCGGCCCGGGGGGTTGGGGACTGATGTCCCCACTCCCGGGTTGCGCGGTGTCCGAGCAGAGCCCGCTAGAGCCCCTCCCTGATTTGCCCTGCAGGTGTAAAAGGATTAGGCCTTAAGCGGCGTGGTGATGTCACTTCACCACGCCGCCTATGCAGGGCGGCAATAGGGGCCGGCGGGGAGCGCCAGGAGCGGGAGTGCGGTAAGTGGTGGCGTTATTTATATATATATATATATATATATATATATATATATATATATATATATATATATATATATATATATATGGAAGCGGGCCCTGACTACCTAAATTCTACAGGGGCCCTGGCTACCTAAACTCTACAGGGGCCCTGGCTACCTAAACTCTACAGGGGCCCTGGCTGCCTAAACTCTACAGGGGCCCTGACTACCTAAACTCTACAGGGGCCCTGACTACCTAACTCCAGAGGGGGCCCTGACTACCTAACTCTACAGGGGCCCTGACTACCTAACTCTACAGGGACCCTGACTACCTAAACTCTACAGAGGGCCCTGCTACCTAACTCTACAGTGGCCCTGACTACCTAACTCTTCAGGGGCCCTGACTACCTAACTCTTCTGGGGCCCTGACTACCTAAACTCTACAGGGGCCCTGACTACCGAACTCTTCAGGGGGCCTTGGCTATCTAACTCTACAGGGGCCCTGTGTACCTAAATCTACAGGGGCCCTGACTACCTAAACTCTACAGGGGCCCTGACTACCTAAACCCTACAGGGGCCCTGACTACCTAAACTCTACAGGGGCCCTGGCTACCTAAACTCTACAGGGGCCCTGGCTACCTAAACTCTACAGGGGCCCTGACTACCTAACTCTACAGGGGCCCTGACTACCTAAACTCTACAGGGGCCCTGACTACCTAAACTCCACAGGGGCCCTGACTACCTAAACTCCAGAGGGGGCCCTGGCTACCTAAACTCCAGAGGGGGCCCTGGCTACCTAAACTCCAGAGGGGGCCCTGACTACCTAACTCCCGAGGGGGCCCTGACTCTACCTAACGCTAAAGGGAGCCCTGACTCTACCTAACCCTAAAGGGGGCCCTGACTCTACCTAACCCTAAAGGGGGCCCTGACTCTACCTAAACACAAAGGGGGCCCTGACTCTACCTAAACACAAAGGGGGCCCTGACTCTACCTAAACAGAAAGGGGGCCCTGACTACCTACAAACTAAAGGGGACTCTACCTGCACACTAGCTAAAGGAGGACCTGAATTCCTGCACACAAGGTAAAGGAGGCCCCTAACTACCTGTATTCTACCTAAAGGAGACCCCTAACTGCTTGTATACTATCTAAGGGAGGCCCTAACTGTCTGTATACTACTTCAAGGGAGGCCCTAACTGTCTGTAAACTACTTCAAGGGAGGCCCTAACTCATAGTTGCCAACTTTTGAAAATGAAAAAGCAGGAGATTTTAGTGGGCGGCGCGCTAAGATTTGCATGGGCACGCCCATCTTGTTGGTATGTCACGCCCCTTCAAAAAGCCACACCCACTCCACCTAACTGCATAACGGCTTTGGAAGAAAGCCAGGTAGATGCCCTTATAGCCAGGTACTAACGCCAAAAAAGCAAACCAACAACCTATCCACATAAAACCAAATACTTTTATTAGAGAAAACTAATAAAAACAGCACAATGAAATGCACAAAAAAATAACTAGAAAGGTGACATGCAAAGGACACACAACTACTACCACCCAGGTACTGACATGCTAGTAAATTATACAATGATAATAATACATAACTATAAATCAATGCTAAATCAATAGTAAAAATAAGAGCATACAGACCCGGAGGTAGCACCACACACAACCCCAACGTACGTTTCTTCCAACCCTTGGCTTCGTCAGGGGGTAATGAGGCCAAACCCACAACTTCCTTATAAATACCCACTGGCCAATAAAAATAAAGAAACTATAAAAAACTATAATTTGAGACCGTTACCTTGTGTACATAATAGAGCCAAACACGCCACCGCTCAACACGCCGCGTGTATCACGCGCCCGGTGCGACGCCTGCATCCGGCGCGGAACACACTGCGTAATCGAAAGGGGCGTGTATATGCTAAATACAAGAGCCGGGACGGCGTCAGTACCCGACGCATGCGCAATATAATTTAGACCAACCAAAAATGGCGGCGCCCACATAAAGAGACACAAGAGAAAATACAATTGTGTCTCATGTGGTGCTACAGTCGACCAAGGCATCGGAATCAAAAGACAGTGAAATACAATTACTATCAGTGCGAATTATAACAACAAACCCAGGAATGTGTGTATAGACAAAGATACATTACATATTATCAATAAAGTGCCAAATAGTGCATATAAAAAATCACCATATAAACAACCTTGTAAACATACAAAATGTACAAAAATGCATAAATAGATGCATCTATGTCATTAAAGTGCCAAAAAGTGCAAATACAAAACTATCGAAGATATACACATCAAAAATGCATACTTATGTACATATATATATAAATAAAGTGAAAAAAATGCATATATCAAGTGTCAAAAAATACATTTCCAAATATGAAGATATGTTAACTCTCTAAATATAAAGTGCATAAAACACCGCAAAAAAAAAAAAAAAAAAAAATTAAGAATTATTAGGCCAGAGAAAATGTCCATAGGGTACAATTAAGTCTTTATTTCAAAAATCATCTTCAGCAGAAATCTTGATTGATAAATCCTCATCATAAATACACGGGGATAAACCAATCCAACCGCCATACAGAAAACCAGATATCAATCTTGATTCCATTCTTGGTCCGAAAAACTTTCTTCTTAAAAAACCAAAGATTTCAAAAGATAAACCAATCCAGACACCATATAGACCTCAAAGGAAGGAAAAGAAATGGGTTAAGCACATCACAAATACTAAAAATATTCATGTGTAACAACATTTATACATCCAAACTCACAATAAACATACAAATATATTAAAAAAATCATATATACACACACAAAAATATAAAAAATATATTAAAACATGTATGGAGAAAACAGAGGTAGTAGCCCCCCATAACCAGGCAGTGCCCCTTACAGGCCGGTAGATGCCCCCCCTTGTAGCCAAGTAGATGCCCCCTCTGTAGCCAGGTAGAGCCAATTTTGTAGCCAGGTAGGTGCCCCCCTGTGTTAGCCAGGGCGGTGCCCCCTTTGTTAGCCAGGGAGGTGCCCCCCCTTTGTTAGCCAGGTAGTGCCCCCATTGTTTGCCAGGTAGTGCCCCCATTGTTTGCCAGGTAGTGCCCCCTCTGTTGCCCGGTAGTGCCCCCATTGTTTGCCAGGTAGTGCCCCCTCTGTTGCCAGGTAGTGCCCCCATTGTTGCCAGGTAGTGCCCCATCTGTTAGCCAGGTAGTGCCCCCATTGTTTGCCAGGTAGTGCCCCCTCTGTTGCCAGGTAGTGCCCCCATTGTTGCCAGGTAGTGCCCCCATTGTTGCCAGGTGATGCCCCCATTGTTTGTCAGGTAGTGCCCCCTCTGTTGCCAGGTAGTGCCCCCATTGTTGCCAGGTGATGCCCCCATTGTTGCCAGGTAGGGCCCCCATCTGTTTGCCAGTAGTGCCCCCATTGTTGCCAGGTAGTGCCCCATCTATTAGCCAGGTAGTGCCCCATTGTTGCCAGTGAATGCCCCCATTTTTGCCAGGTAGTCCCCCATTGTTTGCCAGGTAGTGCCCCCATTGTTGCCAGGTAGTGCCCCCATTGTTGCCAGGTGATGCCCCCATTGTTTGCCAGGTAGTGCCCCCATTGTTGCCAGGTAGTGCCCCCATTGTTGCCAGGTGATGCCCCCATGGTTTGCCAGGTAGTTGCCCTCTCTGTTAGCCAGGCAGACCCCCTAAAGCTAATAAAAATATAAATAATAAAATCCACTCACCTTTACCAGGCTCCTGCAGCAACGGCCATCTCCTGCCCGTCTCCTCAGCGACGCAGGGAAGTGAGAGCAGCCGCGCGTCACTTCCCCTGCGCCGCTGACCTGTGTGTACCGCGCGCACAGACGGCGGACATACAGGGGGGAGGAGGGAGCGATCCCTCCTGCCTCCCCCCGCACAGTGAGACCGCGGGCGGGTGAGCGGACGCTGCGGCCGCTTCACCCGCCTGTAGGAGCGGCCCGGCGGCGCAAGAGTAGCGCGCACAGCGCTACTCTTGCGCCGCGGTAATTTAAAGGACCCGGGAGGCGGGGGGGACCCCAAATAGCGGGACCCCCCCACCAAAAACGGGAGAGTTGGCATGTATGCCCTAACTGTCTGTATACTACCTAAAGGGGGTCCCTAACTGCTTGTAGCCTATAAAAAAGGGGGGCCCTAACTACCTACAGCTTACCTAACTGGGGGAAAGCACTTACCTACAGCCTACCTAACTGGGGTCCACCAACCTAACTGTAGCCTATCAACTTGCCTAACTGGGGTCTGCTTTTCTACCTGGGGGCTATTTACCTATGGTTAGGTACCCACCAACCTACCTGGGGCTGGCCTACCAACTTATCCGGCGGGTGTCTACCTACCTAAATAGGGCCTATCTAATTACCTGGGGCCTTGCACATTTGCCAGCCTACCTAGGGTCTTGTCTACCTACCTGGTAATGTAATTGTGAGGGGAGCAGCCCATAGTTGTAGCATAATCTCTCCCCACCCTCCAACCCCTTAGGATACTAGGCCTCTAAGTTATAGCTTGTACCCGCTCTCCCACCCCTGGGAAGTTTGTACAGAGGTGGGAATTTGTAAAAAGATGCTGGAAAATTGAGGATTCTAAGATATTTGTGTGTAATTTCTGCAGGGATGAATTGTGGCCGGGACAAGTCATCATGGCGGTGCGGAACGGATGCAGAAGGGACGGGAAAAAGAAGGACTCAAGAGAAGAGAACGACTCATCAGATAAGACGTCTCCGGTGAGTCCCTGATGTCAGGGATTATTTTACTTCTATACTGGATCAGTGCTGTATTTACTGTAATGTGATGTGACCTGAGCTTATGTCTGACCTCTATGTGGTCTCTATATGGTGGTGTTGTAGGTTATACCTGAGCTGGTGTCTGCCCTCTTTGGGGGCTCTCTCTGGTGGTGTTGTAGGTTAGACCTGAGCTGGTGCCTGACCTCTATGTGGTCTCTATGTTGTGTTGTAGGTTATACCTGAGCTGGTGTCTTACCACTATGTGGTCTCTTTATGGTGGCGTTTTTGGTTATACTGAGCTGGTGTTTGACCACTAATGGTCTTATTTTGGTGGTTTGTAGGTTAAAAACCTGAGTGGTGCTGACCCATGTGGTCTTTTTGGTGGTGTTTTTGGTTATAACCTGAGCTTTGGTTTTGACCACTAGGGGTCTTATATGGGGGGTTTTTGTAGGTTTTTCCCCTGAGCTGGTGTTGATCTTTGGGTCCTTTTATGGTGGTGTTTGGTTTTATACCGAGTGGTGTCTGCCCTATGGGTCTGTATATGGCGGGTTTGTGGTTTTTCCCGAGTTTGGGTTCTGACCTCTTGGGGTCTCTTTTATGGCGGTGTTTAGGTTTACCTGAGCGGTGTCTGCCCTTTTATGTGGTCTTATAGGGTGGTGTTGTAGGTTATACCTGAGCGGTGTCTGACCTTAGGGGTTCTATTGGGTGTTGTAGGATATACCTGAGCTGGTGTTGGACCTCTAGTGGGGTGTTGGGGTTATACCTGAGTGGTTCTGTCACTATGGGTTCTATAGGGTTGGTGTAGTAGGTTATCCAGAGCTGGGTTTGACCTTATGGGGTTCTCCATTAGCGGTGTTGTAGGTTTTATCGGGCGGGTTATGGGCAGGTACTGTGCCCCTGTTTGAAAAAAGGGGGAACCCCAACCCTTGATAGGGTTCATTTTTCTTTCTTGCTGGTGTTTTTTAGAAGGTGGAAAGGGTCGTGAAAAAGGAAAACGTGGAGGGGGGGATATTGTAGTGGGCCGGGTGGGGGGGTTATGGAGGAGCTATTTGCCTTGTCTATGGTGTTGAGACAGACGATTAAGCTCTTGTATTGTATACAAAATCAGTTTTTTTTGGCCCATTTGTATTAGTGGTTAAATTTGGGCGCATTTTGTCCTATGGGCCTTTTTTTTTTTTGCTGGGGGTGGGGCCGTGGGTTTGGGGGGGGGGGGCGGGGCGGGTTGCGGGGGGGGGCTTACAGAAGGGGGGCCCGGGTGCTTGGTGATGGGCCCTAAATTTGTTGGCGGCCCTGTTCCAACCCTGAAATGTGGAGGTCTGAACAGACACCAAGGAGGTTGCTTTGCGTAGGTTCCACCATTTGGGGGTGACCTTGTGCAGTAGGTGGTCATTTACGTTTTGATCAAAAATGTCACTTGAACTCACATTTTTTCTTTTTCCCATAGTAGCGAAAGTGTTCCAAAAATTTTATGTCCTTTTTGACTGTTTTTAGGCATATAGGTGGTGATATTGTGTTGTGTCAGATGCTTTTGCCCGGCCCCTTTCACTGGGTGACCTTGGGGCTTGTTCACATGTTATTTTGAGTGGTTTTTTGGCGCGGTTTTTGCCCGGGCTTTTAATATGTATGGGTGAAAACCTCATCCAAAACCCCCCGAAAAAAACCCCTCTAAACCGGGGGGGAAAACGCTCCGACAAGCTCGTCCAAAACCACCTCAAAATAAGCCGTGTGAACATACCCTAAGGGTGCTTTTACACGGAGAGTTTTTGGTGTGTTTTTGACGCTTTTTTTGATGTGGTTTTTTTTTTTGGGGAAGGCACAGCAATTAATGCTGTACATTACTGCACAAAAAACGCACCAAAAACGCACTGTGTAAAAGCACCCTAAGTCCAATATCAGTAAGAGGTTAAAGGGGTGGTCCGTATGCGGAATTTCATTTCTGGCCAAAATTTGGTTGTAAGACGGTCCGGCCCCGCATTTGAAAAGAGGAGGGGGGGCACTGCGCCGTCCTCCCCATTCACTCCTTGGCATTCAGGCCACAGTATGAATCGGTTTTTGTCTAAAAAATCATTTTTTTTTTTCCCTGGTTTTATGGGGAAAAAAAAGGGGTTTTTTTAAACCAAAAAAACCGTTTTCATGTTCCTCAGAGTGTAAAAAAAAGCACGCACGCATTCGGCTATACTCGGGGAATCCCCTAGAAGGGCGGACCACTTTAGCAACGGGGTCCGGCAAAAGAGAACCCATGTAGCGGGGGGGCCAACCCCCCAAAAGGGTTCTCCTTTGTAGATAATTCCTGTTTTCTGTGGGGAAGCTTGCTTAAAGGCCCCGGTTTTTCTGCCCTAAAAAAATGGACACTGCAGCGGAAAACCCCAAAGGGGACCCCATTGAGTTAAGGGGAAACCATCGGGAGCCATTGGGGTTGTTGAAAAAAGGTCCCCGTTCCCTTGCAATGGAAGTTTCGGGTTCACAATGTAAACCCGGCCTAAGGGCGGATGTTGTTTTTTTGCCCCCAAACATAATTTTTTTCGCGTATTTGAGCAAAAAATGACCCGCTATGAACCTGTCCACTGTGGGGGCATAGATTTAGTGCTTTCTAGCAAAAGCGACACTTTAGGTCGGGAACCCTTTTAAAGTGCTTACCTGTCCAGCAGTAATGCGCCTGGATTTGCGCACTGAACTATAAATGTATGCTTCGGGTTTTAGTGGACACCTCCAGCACGCCCCCCATCTAGGGAATTACAAAGTGCCGCGGGCGCCTGTAAAGCGCCTGATATTGGGTGCACTGGTTAAAAATATAAAAAACAGGGCCCGTTTTCGGGGTGAAAAGACTCCCGATTCTGGGGGCCGCCGCATTTTTACATGTCACCCATGTTTTTTGTTCCCCCGCAGCGCCCCCCAGACCCCTGGGGAAATTTTCATTACCAGTGTTATTTATATCAAAGGGTTGTTGTGTAAAAATGGGAGGACAGGTCCTCCATAACGAGTGATGTTCTGCTCTTCACTTTGCCCAGGAGACAAGGATTCCAAACAGGAGACCCATCATAGACTTCCATTAGGTTTTTTTTTACAAGATAAACATGTGCATGGGTGTTGAGTTTTTTTTTATGTGTTTTTCCAAATTCCAAATCATGTGATGCATTACGTGATTTGTAATGGTAAAAAAAACTACACATTTTTGCAAAAAAATGCCACAAAAACTGCATGAACATAAGCATGATGCCTACACACAAAAACAAACTAATGTGAAGGGGGCTAAAGCAGAGGTTTTCCACCCACAAAAAAAATAAAAAAAAATGTCTGGATTAGAAAGAAAAGCCTGTTTGAGCTGCAGCCTAGGGCTACTTTATGTAACGCTACCAATCGATTTTAACTATTGAGTTACGGATGTGTTTGATGTTGTATTAACACCGCGTACCCTTGGCCCGCCCAATAGTTAAAATCAATTTACTAAACCAAAAAACCCCAGGTAAACCGGCCTTAATGATGTTGCACATTTTTTTCAGTAGCCAGAACTCTTTGACTTTTTATTGATGTAGTTTTTTATTAACTGTTTTATGTAGGAGCAACTACAGTCTTTGGCAGCACATATACACAGTCAAATCACATTATTATGACCAAAGTAAACCCCATGTGCATCATGGACAGCAGCTAGATGGGCTGGGAGTGACCCAATAAGGGCCTGGCGGTTGCCAGGTATCTGGAGTGACGGCATCCCCCAGTGTGGGGGGTCCATAGAGCCCAAAACCCCCATCCAGGGGCTCCCACATGTGGAGGGTCCATAGAGCCAAACCCCATCCGGGGCTCCAACAGCTTTGGAGGGTCCATAGAGACAACACCCCCATCCCGGGTCAACCTTCGGAGGTCCCTAGAGCCCCAAAACCACCATCAGGGGCCCCTTGTGCTGGAGGGTTCCCTAGAGCCCCACCCACCATTCAGGGGCTCCCCGTGCTGGAGGGTCCATAGAGCCAACACCACCTCCCGGGCTCCAAGTGTGGAGGGTCCCTAGGGCCAAACCACCATTAGGGGGTCCCCCAGTGCTGGGGGGGGTCCGTAGAGCCAAAAACCCCTCCCCAGGGGGTCCACAGTGCTGGGGGGTCCCTGACCAAAATCACCATCCAGGGGCTCCCCCGTGCTGGGGGGCCTAGAGCCACCCCCATCCAGGGGGCTCCCACACTGTGGGGGGTCCCTAGAGCCAACACCCCATCCCCGGGGGGTCCCAGATGCTGGAGGGTCCATGAGCCAACACCACCCCCGGGGCTCCAACAGCTTCTGGAGGCCCTTTTAGGCCAACACCCCCTCCCGGGCTCCAACGCTTTGGAGGGTCCATAGAGCCAACACCCCCCAGGGGTCCCCCAGCTGCTGGGGGTCCTTTGAGCCAAACACCATCACCAGGGGTCCACAGCTGCTGGGGGTCCCCCTGGAGCCAACACCACCTCAGGGGCTCCCCAGCTGCTGGAGGTCCGTAGAGCCAAAACCATCATCAGGGGCTCCCCCACTGTGAGGGTCCTAGAGCCAAATCACCTCCCGGGGCTCCCCAAATGCTGGAGGGTCCGTGAGCCAAAAACCCCTCCAGGGCTCCCACGCTGCTGGGGGTCCCTAGAGCCAACACCCCCATCCAGCGGGGTCCCCGATGGGGGGTCCATAGAGCCAACCCACCATCCGGGGGGTCCAACACTTTGGAGGGTCCCTAGAGCCAAAACCACCATACGGGGCCCAACAGCTGCTGGAGGGTCAATAGAGCCCAAAACCCCCATCCAGGGGTCCCCAAAGCTGCGGAGGGTCTATAGTGCCAACACCCCCCAGGGGCTCCCCCAGTGCTGGGGGCCCCAAAAAGCCAAAAACCACCATCCAGGGGCCCCCACAGTGCTGGAGGGTTTTATAGAGCCCAAAACCACCATCCAGGGGGTCCCACAGCTGCTGGGGCCAAACCAACCCACCATCCCGGGGCTCCCCCAGTGTGGAGGGGAACCCCTAGAGCCAACACCACCATCCAGGGGCTCCCCCAGTGCTGGGGGTCCCTAGAGCCAAAACCCCTTCCGGGCTCCCCCAGATGTTGGGGGTCCATAAGCCAACACCCCATCCCGGGGCTTCCTAGATGTGGAGGGTACTAGAGCCAACACCCCCATCCAGGGGCCCCCCAAAATGCTGGAGGGTCCATAGGTCAACACACTATCCAGGGGCTCCAAAGCCTTTGGGGGGTCATGGCCAACCCCCTCCCGGGGGGTCCCCCAAACTGGGAGGGGCCCAAAGAGCCAACCCACCATCCGGGGGTCCCCCCAGTGCTGGAGGATTCATGAGCCAAGACCACCCCCCGGGGTCCCCTCTTTAATTGGGGTAATCTGGGGATTTTGGGGGCATGGGGGGTTTTGCAATTTGGTCATGTCTTCCAAACCCAAAGCAGGCATTTCTATGTGAAACGTACTTGTTTGTGGAAGAACCTCCCTCCAGGAAAATATGTATGAAGAAATATTGCGCTCCCCTGATCTCCCCGGAGGCTGAAAGCATTAGGCCTTCGCCCCCGGGGCCCGGCCCCCACTGCTGACGTAGGCGCGCGGTGACGTCACTTCACCCCCCGCCTAGCAGGACCGCAGTACGGAGGCGGGCAGCCGGAGGGCCGGGACTGTCCAGGAAGGGGGGCCGGGCGGGAGGGTAAGTGATTGATTGTTTTTTTTTTTTGGGTTTTTTTTTTTAAATACCCAACGGGGGCCCCTGGGTACTATGGGGGGGACCCAGGCTAAGGGGGGCCCGGGCTACTAGGGGGGGACACGGCAAAGGGGGCCCTGGCTACAAGGGGGGGAAATTGCAAAAGGGGGCTCTGGCACTAGGGGGGGGGACACTGGTTTAAGGGGGCCCCGGGCAACTAGGGGGGGGGACCCCGGCTAAGGGGGGCCTGGTACTATGGGGGGAACCCGGCTGGGGGGGCCCTGGAAACTATTGGGGGACACGGCCCAAAGGGGGCTCGGGCCCTACTAGGGGGGGGAAAAAGGGGCAAAAGGGGGGCTTTGGCTATAGGGGGGGGGGACACGGGCAAGGGGGGGCTTTTGCTACTATGGGGGGGGACACTGGCTAAGGGGGCCCTGGCTATAGGGGGGGACCGGGGCAAAGGGGGGGCCCGGGCGACTAGGGGGGGGACAGGGCTTTGGGGGGCCCTCGGGGGGGGGGGGGGGGGGGGGGGGGGGGGGGGGGGGCCGGCCCAGGGGGGGGGGGGGGGGGGGGGGGGGGGGGGCTCGGGGGGGGGGGGGGGGGGGGGGTTGGGGGGGGGGGGGGGGGGGGGGGGGGGGGGGGGCCGGGGGGGGGGGGGGGGGGGGGGGGGGGGGGGAAAGGGGGGGGGGGGGGGGGGGGGGGGGGGGATTGGGGGGGGGGGGGGGGGGGGGGGGGGGGGGGGGGGGGGGGGGGGGCGGGGGGGGGGGGGGGTTGGGGGGGGGGGGGGGGGGGGGGGGGGGGGGGTTGGGGGGGGTGGTGTAGGGGGGGGGGGGGGGGGGTGGGGGGGGGGGGGGGGGGGGGGGGGGTGGTGGGGGGGCGGGGGGGGGGGGGTGGGGGGGGGGGGGGGGGGGTGGGGCGGGGGGAAGGGGGGGGGGGGGGGGGGGGGGAAATAGGGGGGGGGGGAAAGGGGGTTTGGGGGGGTTGGGGGGTATAGGGGGGGAAAAATGTTGGGGGGGTAGGTATAGGGGGAAGAAAGGGGGGTCTTGGGGGGGAAATTTGGGAAAGGGGGGGTGGAAATATGGGGGGGAAACCTTGGGTAAGGGGGGGGGAAAATTGGGGGTAAGGAAGGGGGGGTTGGGGTATTGGGGGGGCGGGAAAAGGGGGCCCCGGGTAAATTTGGGGGGGTTATTTGGGGGGAAAGGGTTTTGGGGGGGGGGCGGGGAAAATATGGGGGAATGGTTTGGGGGCCGGGCACAAGGGGGGGACACTGGCTAAGGGGGGCCCGGCGGGCTATGGGGGGACACGGGCCTAAGGGGGCCGGGCTACTATGGGGGGGGGACATGGCTAAGGGGCTCGGGCTCCCTAGTGGGACACGGGCAAAGGGGGGGCCCTGGCTACGGGGGGGGACACGGGCCCAAAGGGGGGCTCTGGCTACTAGGGGACACTGGCTAAAAATGGGGGCGACTGGCTACTGGGGGGGGGGGAAAGGCTCCCAAAGGGGGGGCTTTTTGGCAAACTGGGGGGGGGGCCCTCGGGTTTCCCCTGGGGGGGGACACTGTACAAAAGGGGGGCCCTTCTGACTAAAGGGGTTTGGGGCCCTGACTAAAAGGGGTGGGGGGCCGGGCCCCCTACTGGGGGGGAGGCCCGGCTACAAGAGGGCCCGGGCTACAAGGGGGGCCCTGGCTACCCACGGGGGCCCTGCCCACCACAGGGGGGGCCCTGGCTACCAAAATGGAGGGCCCGGGGCTCCCTACATGGGGACCCGGGCTACCAAAAGGGGGGGCCCTGGCTACCAACAGGGGGCCCGACTAAAAGGGGGGGCCCCCGGGCTACCTAAGGGGAGCTCGGGCAATCTAAGGGGGCCCTGACTCCCTTTACAGGGGGGCCCTGACTACCTACATGGGGCCCCAGCTCCCTTTATGGGGGGGGCCCTGACTAAAAGGGGTTCTGACTACCACGGGGGGCCCTAAACCTAAAAGGGGGGGTTCTGGCTACCTACAGGGGCCCTGACTAAAAGGGGGGGTTTCTTTTTTCCCCCTACGGGGGCCCCCTGACTAAAGGGGGGGCCCCCTGGCAACCTAAACACAAAGGGGGGCTCTGACTACCTACACAAAAGCAAAAGGGGGGGGCCCGGGGTTTCCTCCCAAAACTACCAAAGGAGGCCCCTAACCCCTTTTTGGACTCCCTTTAAAGGGAGCCCCCTAACGGGCCTGTAAAGAACCAAAAGGAGACCCCTAACTGTCTGTAAAAGTACCTAAAGGAGACCCCTAACTCCCTTGTAATTACCAAAAGGGAGACCCTAACTCCCGGGTTATATTTCCAAAAGGGGGCCCCTAACTGTTTGCAGCCTTTTTAAAAGGGGGCCCCTAACTACCTACATTTTTACCTTACTGGGGGAAACCACCTACCTACAGCCTAACAAATTTGGGGACTCACCAACACCTACCACAGCCAAACAAACCGGGGGTTCCCCCAAACCTAACTGTAGCCTACAACTTCCCAAAAGGGGGGCCCTGCTTATCTCCCTGGGGTTTTTTTAAACCTACCCACCTTTGGCTGGTACCCCCCCAACCTACCGGGCGGGCCCCTAGAAACCCTTACCCCGGGGGGTCTACCTACCTAAATAGGGCCTATCTAGTTACCTTTGGCCTCTCCCCCCCCTCCAAAAACCCTTTAAAGGAAACAAAGGCTTGACCCGCCTTTTAAACCCCCGGGGTTTTTTTGTAAAAGAGGGGGGAATGGGAAAAAAAAATTTCCGGAAAATTGGGGTTTCCTAAGATATTTTTTTTTAAATTTTTCCCTGCGGGGACGAGTTTTTTGGCCGGAAAAGTCCTCATGGCGGTGTGGAAACGGTTTGCAGAAGAAAAAGGGGAATGGGAAACCGACTCATGAAAAGAAGAAAAAACGACTCAGACGTCCTGGTGAGTCCCGACATAAAGGGTTATTTTTATATTGTAATGTGATGGGACCTTACAGGTTTTGACCTCTATGGGGTTCTCTAAGGGCCCGGTTGTTGAAGGTATCCCCTGAGCGGGTTCTAAACCTCTATGGGGTCTCTAAAATGGGGGTTGTTTGTGGGTTTAAAACCTGAGCGGGATTTGTCGGACCTCAATGGGGCCCTCTTTTAAGGTGGTTTTTTGTGGGTTTATAGGGGGAGCTGGTGTCTGACCTCTAGGGTGGTCCTAAAAGGGTGGTTTGTGGGTTTATACCTGACCCTGGGGCCCTGACCCCCTATGTGGCCCTCTATATTTGGTTTTTTTTAGGATACCTGAGCGGTTTTCTGACCTCATGTGGCTCTAAAAAGGGGGGTGTTGAAAAGGGTTAAATACCTGTGCGGGTGTCTGCCCCAAATGGGGTCTCTATTTTGGTGGTGTTGTAGGTTTATACTTGAGCTGGTGTCTGACCTCTATGTGGTCTCTAAAATGGGGGGTTTTGGGTAGGTTATACCTGAGCGGGGTTGTCGAACTCTGTGGTCCCATATGGCAGTGTTTTAGGTTATCCCTGACGGGTCTGACCTCTATGTGTCCCCAAATAGGGGGTTTTGGGAAATTTATCCCCTTTTCTGGTGTCCGGGACCTCTATGTGGCCCTCTATATGGTGGTGTTGTGGGTTTATACTTAGCTGGTGTCTGACCCCCCTATGTGGTCTCTATATGGGGGGTTTTGGGTGGGTTTTTTCCTGAGCTGGTGTCTGAACTCTGGGTCTCCAAAAGGAAAGTGTTGTAGGTTTACCTGAGCTGGGTCTGACCGCTTTTTGGTCTCTTTTATGTTGTAATTTAAAAATTGGGCGCGGGAAAAAGTGGCAGCGCATTTTTTGTCCCTGATTGTAACAGTAAAGGGAACACCTGCCCCTTTTTGATGGGAATCACACTTTTACTTCTTGCGGGTTTTTTTAATTTTTTTAAAGGGGGTTAAAGGGGCGTGACCAAGGGAAACGGGCGGGGATTTTGGTTAGGGGGTTTGGAGGGGGTATTGAAATTGGGCGGGGCCCGCCCTCTTCCTTTTGGGCCAGGTAGGCCACTGCCCGGTGGCCCCCACGATCTCGGGGGGCCCCCCGGGCGGGGCCCCCTACCCGGCCCAGGGAGCAACGGGCCGGGCCCCTGCCCGGGGGCACCCGGGGTTTGGGGGCCCGGCAGCGCCGGTTTCGGACTTTGGGCCGGGGGGGGCGGGGGTTTCCCCCCTGGCGGGCCCCGAGTACCGGCGCCGGTCTTTTTGGGGCCCCCTCATCCCCACGGCGGCAGGGGCCGGGGTCAAAAAAGACCCAGCCATGCAGCCATAAATGGCCGCTCCCTTTCTCCCGCGGTGCAACAGCACCGAGGCTGAACATCGGACCCTACAAATCCCTTTCTGTTCACCCCAGGAGGCCCGGGCAGGCGCGCGATGTGATGACGTCATGGGCGCGCCTGCCTCCGTGGCCCCTGCACTCTGCTGCCAGGGGCCACCGCTCCGGACGTGGAGAAGAGGAAGGAAATCTGGAAAGTAAGATTTTTATTTATTTATTTTTTTTAAACACTGGCCCGTCTAAAATATACTGCCCTCCCCCAATATACTGCCCCTGCCCCCTATATACTGCCCCGCCACCAATACTCCCCCGCCCCCAAAATATACTGCCCCCCACCAAAACTGCCCCTGCCCCTATTACTGCCCCTCCCACCTAATATGCCCTGCCACCTATATATCCCCCTGCCACCAATATAAACGCTGCCACAAATATACTGCCCGCCACCTATATACTCCCCTACCCCAATATACTGCCCTGCCACCAATATATGCCCTGCCATCAATATACTGCCCTCCACCTATATATGCCCTGCAACCAAAATACTGCCCTGCACCTATATACTGCCCTGCCACCTATAATCCCTGTCACCTATTACTGCCCGCCACCTATGTACTGCCCTGCCACCTATGTACTGCCCGGATACATCACACCCTGCCTACGGATACATCACACCCTCGCACACCTTCGTTCACCTCTCACATCAGTGGCATATGGTGCTCTGCAGTTTCCACATTGCTTATTCACAATGGCGCCATTTCTCCACTCATGATACACTTTCACCACAGCAGCACAAAAAACAACACAAACCGGCACTTTCCAAAACCCCCCCACTTTCCTTTCCTGGGAAAATCAAGTACAGGCAGTCCCCGACTTTAAACGTTCCGCTTCATAGTCCCCTAGTACAAACGGAGACTTATGGGGGTGGCTGACTTTTAACACTGATCACGCCCCCCTGATAACCAAGTGCCAGCATGCCCAGCTGCACATGAGATACAGGGGGCGTTAGGGAAATCTTCTAAAAAAAGGCACGACAGAAAACAAATGTAAAAACTGTTCCCTGTACATCCAAAAAAAAAAAAAAAGGAATTTCATTTAATAAACTACCTGTTCCCACTTACATAAATTTCAACTTAAGAACAAACCTACAGTCCCTATCCTGTATGTAACCCGGGGACTGCCTGTAATTATCCCTTTTTACAACTCTGCAAAAGTGCCTCTTTAATCTATGAAAGCAAAGATAGATATGTGTACAGACAGCCTATCACACACCTTATATACCCACCAAGCCAGCTCACAACACCTGACTTCCTTCATGACCTACGGCCTGTCGACATCAAAAGTAGTAAGTGATCATAATAATGTGACCTATGTACATTAGTATGCAATTTATTTTTTTTTGTCCAGTTTATACTAAATACCCTGTTAGATTTATTCTTCATATCATTATGGTCGTAGGGATACAAAAACAAATGTGCAATTTTTTATAGCTCTTGGGGTGTTATTGTATGTCCTTGCAGTGACAGCCAGTTGGCATGAGGCACACGTGTCAAACTGCGGCCCTCCAGCTGTTGGGAAACTACAACTCCCATCATGCATTTGTATAATCTATAACAGTGGGCACGATGGGAGTTGTAGTTTCCCAACAGCTGGAGGGCCACAGTTTGACACCCCTGGCATAGGGAGTCCACAGAAGCAATGATTCCTGGCAAAAGGTTTGCAAAATTAGTTCTCCATTCGAAGGAAGAAAACTGGCTCGGAGGCTGCCTTAACACTTACATTTCTCACAATGTTTTATTTAAAAACAAGACAAAAACCCTGCATGCATTTTTTTCATGTTTCATGTGGTTTTTTTATTACACATTCTTTGTTTTTTTCCAAAATAATGTGTTAGGGTACATGCTTTGTTTTTTTCAGGTGCGGTTTTCCCATCACAAATCGTGTAATCCATAGCATGATTTGTGATGTTGAAAAACGTATCAAAATATGCAACACCCATTCACATATGCGTTTTTTGCTGCAGGAAAAAAAAAACACTGAAAGTCAATGGGGGTAAATGTATACATGCATATTTTTGGTTAGGGGCACTTTTCTCCAAGTACAGCATGATGTAGGTATTACATTTTTTCAGACAGTTTGCGGCGTCCCACTTACACCCTATAGAACTTCATTGTTTTTTTTTTTCCGTAGCAAAGAAATGCATATTTGCTGCTTTTTTTTATGCTTTTTAGTGGCACTTTTCCAGATTACAAATCATGTGATGGATCTATATGCATTTGTGATACTAGCAATCCCCCCTCCCTGCCTGGATAGTCTGCGTGCGAGTGTTTAAAAGTAATTTAGAATCTGTGCAGTCTCCTCTTGTATGATATTGTGGCTTTTCCGCATACTGGTGTGAACTGGTACTTATCCAATGTGCAGTTTTTTGTGCAGTTGCCCCCCTAGTGGATAGGTGTGTGAGAAACTCATCATTAGTGAGCTGCACCTGTTCTATATCTCCCAGGTAGCATAGGGGCTTATATAGTCTCCTACTGGGAATGGTTCTTTGTTCAGCCATTGAGCTGTAAGTAGGGCCTAGTGCCTGGGTTTTTAAGTAAGTAACATCCCATTCCTGTGTAATTTTATTTATTCTTTATCAGAAAAGCTCGCCAGAAAAAGAAACACATAAAAAAACCCACATGTACCAAAAAAAAACTGTAGTGCGTGAAACCACCTATACATAGCTGGCCTTTATGTAACAGATGTGTAAAAAACTTTACTCTTCTATTTCTTTATTTTCCACTTATATGTACTAGTAGATAGCCCATTCTAGGACGGTGACTGTAAGGCTATGTTCACACGGCGTTTTGCAGTGCGTACCGTATGCGCCGCAGTACAGCTGGTATTTTAGAAGTACGCGCTGGCCAATACAAACTTCTAAAACACCGACAGCCGGCTCTGATGGACTTTTACTTTCCCCGGCACGTAAACACTGGAAAGAAGCGACAGCTCAGTTGTTTTCTCCGCTGGGTATTATACACCGGGGAAAATGTCAGGTAATTCATAGCTCTCATTGAGAGCTATGAATTACCGTAATTGCAGGGCATATTTCCATGCAATTACGCCGTGTGAACATACCCTAATAGAAAATTCATCCAGGTTCTTGTCTCTTTAGACACATGCAATCTATAAGTATCCATCCTCTACACTGCTAAGGATAGAGCACAGTGGAGTGAGTTTGGATGAGACAGCTTTCTCCCCCAACCACCAGCACCACAGTACTGCTTACATCACACTGTATATTCAGTGCTTTGATGTAGGCGCTGACTATGGAGGAAGCAGCAGTCACTCTCTGCTACACTGATGTACACGGAGTGGGTGGTGCGGCATCCCACCCACTAGATGCAGGGGCAGGCGCAGGATTTTGCAAGAGGAGTTTACAACTCCGCTCCCATTTATGTAACATTTCCTGCCTCCATCAGAGGTAGAGGTTGGGATACCTTTTTCATAGTATCCCTAAGGCCGTGTTCACACAGCTTATTCCCGACGGATTTGTGCGCCGTATTGAGCGCACAAATCCGCCGTGAATAAGGGGCGGGACGGGGCGGGGCCAGAGCGCGGCGGGGGCGCCGCTCCCGGCCCCATAGACAATGCATTGTTTACGGCGCGTCCGCGCCATAAATAATGTGCATGTCACTTTCTCCCCCCGCGGCGGATTTGCCGAGCGGGGAGGAGCGACGTAATCCAGTGTTCTCTATGTGTGCTGTGGATTACCGTATTGACTCCGAGGTATTGGCGCCGTATTGAAGCGCAAATCCGGCGCGGATTACGGCGCCAATCCGTCGGCAAATAAGCCGTGTGAACGGGGCCTAAAGGTTCTGCGGTAAACCCACAGGACTGCCAACCATCCACTCCTGAGCTGCAGACTTTGAAAGGTTCAGAAATGTCACTTGTTGACTTCCATACAATTATAGAATTATGAGTGGACCCAAATGGGTAATAAAAGTTTTAAAAATATAAAAGAAAAAAACTTTATTTCTCATTATACATAGAAAAAAAAGAATCACAGTTGGTATAATTGCTCTAGCCCCATTCTCTCTTGCATACAGAGTCACTCCTTGCTCGCATACAGGCTGCTGGTTTCCTCTGTCGCATAGAAAACACTGCGCCAGTCCCCCCCTCCTCTTTTGCATATAGACTATTACAGCTGCTGGTTTACTTTGTCACATATAGACTGCTGTAAATGCAGCAGGAGTGACTGGCCACAGGTGTTGAAGCAGGAGCCAGTCATTGCTAATCCGTTGAGTACTCGGCATGGTGGAGTGAGTTTGGAAGAGACGGCTTTCTTCTCCACCACATGTGCTGACTGTGAGGTTAGCAGGGAGGGCTGCCATCAGTCACCTATTAACTGTTCCAGGGTCCCATACTGCCAAATCAAATGGGGCCCCCACCCATTACTAGTTCCTGTTTTTAAAAGATCAGTGGGCCCCTTTTTGACTAGGGCCCCTGACAGGAGTACTGCCCTATTGGCACCCCTGGTAGCAGGAGCTGCTCTTTGCCACATGAGTAATTTGGTGGCGCAGCATAGTTTTCGTCTGTCCCCCCACCCCTTAACTGCAGAATTTTCAAAGAAGGGTTACCAACTAAGGCCTCATTTACATAACCTTTCCTGATACAGTCACAGGTACCTGCTGAGACACCTTTTTCACAAAATCTCTACAGATACTGTGACAGAACAACCACCAACCAAACAAAGGTTAGAAAAAAACTTTTTGTGCATTTTTCCCTATAAGGGCCCGTTTACACGGCAGTGGACAAATACGGTCGGTTTATCCGACTGGTATTTGCCCGGTTTGTGTGCCGTACACACGGCCGCGGGGGTGGGGGGACAGATTTTCTCCGCGATGAGCCCTCCCCCTTCACATTCACTTGCACATATTCCGTCCGAAAACTGCAAAATACATAATATTTGAAGCCCCCACCTTTCTTACTGCCCCCTATACTTCTCAGCTGTGTCTGCATACAAAGCGTCATGTCGGTCATTCAGCGTGTTAGGGTGGCACGGTGATAGTATCTATGTTACAAACTCACCCAGGACACACTAAGGCCATCATGTATATAGACCAGTAGAAAGCCCGTCCAAAGATGGTGACTGTAAGGCCTCGTTCACACGGCTTATTGCCGGTGTAATTGCAGGAACGAATTTCTCCCTGCAATTACGCCGGCTGCCGTGCAGCGGGGCGGGGGGCCGGCGGATCGCCGGCCCCATAGACTGTCATTTTCTACGGCGTGTACACGCCGTAAATAATTCACATGTCACTTTCTCCCCGCCCGGCGGATTCGCCGAGCAGGTAGAGAGACAATCCATAGTTCTCTATGAGAACTGTGGATTACCGTAGTTACTGGGACAGATTGGAGCCGTACTGCAGCGCAAATCCGGCGCGCAGTACGGCTCCAATCCGCGGCGAAATAAGCCGTGTGAACGAGGCCTAATAGAAAATGGATCCATAGTTCTTGTCCCAGAACAACAACTGCAATTTATATATAAATATTCACGCTCACAGCACAGCACTTCTATATGGGCCCTAGATGTATAGATCTGTGGAATTGGATTAATATTTTTGACTCAGTTGTTTGATTTGGTTCTTTTATCTACTTTTAGGGCTGATGCAGTTGTAGGTCAAATTTATGCAGAAATATAGAACAGTCTGAGGGGTTCACGAGCTTTCCAGCAAAACTTTATGTTCATATGCCTCTTTGGACGCATATTTGCTGTGTAAAAAAATGTCTTGCTGCAATACAGGCATCCAAAAACCACCCCTTGTGACCACAAATCATACGTGACAGAGTTCTTATTGTAACCCTCTAGAAGGTAGCGAAATATGCTACAGAAATCAGAGGATGTCCCTTCAATTTCTGCTGTATAAACACAATTTATTTATTTTTTCTGTAGGGAAAAATATGCCCTGTTAATTTAGCCTTAGGGTATTTTCACGCGGCTTATTTTCAGGCGTAATTGCAGGAGTATTTTGCTGCGTATTGCGCTTAATACGCGGCAAAATGCGTCCCGCAATTACGGTAATCCATAGCTCTCAGAGAACTATGGATTACTCCTCGTCCCCCCACATGTACAATACGATCGTATTGTACGCGCGGGGAGATAAGTGACATGTCGTGACGTAATCGCCGCGAGTAATGAATGTCAATGGGGCCAGCGGGCTGCTGGCCCCCCGTGCTTTGGGAGAAAGTGCTAATCAGCGCGACTCCCGAAACACCCGGCGTATTGCGGCACATACTGTACGCGCCGCAATTACGCTGTGTTTGCAGGACGTGTTTCAGGGCATAATTGCGCTGCAATTCCTGCCTTTTACCACAATGCCTATTGTGCGATGGGAGAAAGTCCATGGGAGCTGACACAGAGCGTTATAGAAGTATGTGCTAACCAGCACGTACTTTTAAAACACCTGGCGCATAGCATTGCGCATAGTACACACTGCTAAACACCGCAAACAAACACAATCCAATATCAGCAGCACACTACAAGCTACTCTGCATTGATTTAAAAACCTGTGAAGGTCGGTGGGTTTTTTTGCACTCCACCGACCTGCAAAGATTTCCAAATCAATGCAGAGCAGCTTGTAGCTGGAATCTTCTCTCCCAGAAATGTGGAGGTCTGAACAGGCACCAAAAGAGGTATCAATAGTGTAGGTTCCCACCTGTATTGAGGTCCCTTTGCTGATTGGGAGGTGGGCTTAAACAGTTCTGATCAAAAATTGGAACTAAGAACCTCAAAATTTTCATGTATTCTAAGTAGCAGAAATACTTTTCCAAAAATTCCTATTTCCTTTTTGATAGTTTTTTTTAGTTCTAGCAGTGCGCTGCTTATTTTGGATTGTTTTTGCATGTTACTGCCACACCAGTGTGCACCTATGCTCATTTTTTTTCAAAAAATTTTTTTAGGATGTGCAGACCAAATATTGTTTTCTAGGCTATACACCGCAAAGATGCGGTGTGAATTCAGACTAAGGCTATGTCTACACAGCACAGGTTTTCCGGCAGATTTTCTGTGATTTTTAGTATTTAGAAACCTCTGAAAATCTGACGGAGAACTTTTCACATAGACTACAATACAAAAAAAAACGACCTGTAGTCAACACAGGTCAGTTTTAAAAGCTGAAGGTTTTAGGTACATGTAAAATCTGCTGGAGTCTGACAGAAAATTTACTATTGAAGTCTATGGTTTTTAGTATTTAGAAGCCTCTGGAAATCTAACAGAGAACTTTTCACGCAGACTGCCTGAAAAACTGCCCAAAAAAACCACTCCAAAAACCTCAACAAAAAAAAAAAAACAAAAACCACCCAAAATACCTGTCGGAAACCCAGCTGCTTCAGACAAAAAACTGACAAAATACTCATGTTCAAGGGGGTTTTTAGGTTTTGGTTTTTGAAGAGATTTTTGTAGTCCTATGTTGTGTGGCCCTAGCCTTGGGCAGTGGACGAAAAACAACCTGAAAACCAGATCCTAAAAAACGTCCATAAAACTGAGTTTTTTGTCCACTTCCTGTCAAAAGCTGCTGAAAAAACGTCCTTTTTTGCATGTTTTGCGTTCTTTGGTGCATTTTTGTAGCTTGTTCTGCGTGTTTGTCGCCACATTTTTTTTTGCAGAAATGCACAGCATTAGATTTTTAAAAAAACATCCAATGCTTTACATAGACTTCAATAGTAAGTTTTCTGCTCTGTTCAGTTGTTTTTTGCAACGCTTCAAAAAACGACCAGCAAATTAAACGAGCAGAAAAAGAGACGTTCTGTGGAGACAACAGGACGTTTTTACTATACAAGTCTATGGGACAACTTTACAGCCGTTTTTTCAGCGTTTTTATAAAATGAAAACCGCTGAAAAAAACTGACATTTTTGTGTGCAGTGGAGACATAGCCTTAGGGTATGTTCACACGGTCAAATTACACCTCCTCTCCCCGCTCATACAATACAATCGTATTGTACGCGCAGGTAGATAAGTGACATGTCAATTATTTGCGGCGAATACGCGCCACGAGTAATGACAGTCTATGGGGCCGGCGGGCTGCTGCCCCCCTGTACCGCGGGAGTGCGCACTGATCAGCGCAACTCCCAAACCCCCGGCGTAATTGTGGGACGTCCTGTACGCCCCATAATTACGCTGTGTGAACATAGCCTTAGAGTTAGAAGGTGCTTTCATGGTTGTTGTAGACTTCATAGGGGGCTGGAAAATTGGGAACACTGCACTGCTTCTAGGAGTCTTCCAGGCCAATTACTCCAGCGATGCGTGTAAAGTACATCGTGTGTTTCGGGAGCTTGCGCTAATAGGCGCGTACTACCACGGCACGCATGGGGGGGGGGGGGCGGCAGGTACCCTTGCCGGTCGTCTAGTACGCAGACCACACTGATGGAAATAGTTAAGAATGGTCTGACGTGACACTTGGTTGCCTCTCGCCTCTCTTAAACGTGCCTGGAGTTGTGCAGTATTCATCATCCGGTTCTGCATTGGTTACAGTGAAGAGGTCATCAGTGTGTGACGTAGCTTGGAACAAACTTTCAGCAGATGTGGTTGGAAAACCTACTCTAAGTGAGCGTTAACCTGCCCGGTGTAGACATGTATCTATCCTAAGATAAAATTACAATGGACATGTAGAATAGGAAGACCGAAATTACCCCGTGTCAACAAAGCCTAACAGCACAATTGACATCATCACAATTAACTGAAGATGCTTGGTTAAAATCACTATGAAAAAGTGGCCACTTGAGAATGTATTATATGATGCTTCTTTCTATATGAATGCAATGAAAGCCCCATTAGGTGCAACCTTGAGTGGACTTGACAGCAGCAGGAGGGTGTACCAAGGCGTAATGTTTGCTGATCACAATAGTTAACACCCATAGAGAACGGCAAGTGGTGAGGTTAAATATCAAACCACTTAAAGAGAACCTGTCACATAAGTTATGCCCCCCTTGCTGAGGGCAGCACAAGGCAGTGTCAGACCTGCTGTTTCCAGCACTGGGTCACTTATTCTGTAAGATGCTGGATTTTTCGTGTATTTAATGCTCAAATCTGCAGTTTTCAGCCAGAAGAGTCCTTCAGAGTGTCAGTTTTTTTCAAACCCGGCCAATCGGAGGCTAGCCCCGCCCACCTCAACTGACAAACCGATTACTTTGAATAGGTAGAAACATGTGAATAACTGTCAGTGGGCGGGGTAAGCCTTTGGTGGGCGGGGCTAACACCTACTCATGAATAAGTTTTGAGGGGTAAATGCTCTAAAACTCCAGTATCTTACAGAATAAGGGACACAGCGCTGGGAACAGCAGGTCTGACACTAGCTTGTGCTGCCCTCAGCAAGGGGGGCATAGCTTATGTGACAGGTTCCCTTTAAAGTCATAAAAAAGTAACGTGATGTGATTTAAAGGGGTTTTGCCAGGACGTGCATTATCTGCTAAGAAGCAATTGTAAACAAGCCACGCTGAGCTGAGAGAGCGAGAGACACAGCCAGAGCACAGAGCCATGCATAAGGGATCGTGTGAAATGTTCACTCAAATAATCAAACTACAACTAGTGGATTCTAACACCTTTTCTCCACAGCAGCTTGAAAGCTCCTTCATGTTCTCTGTCATCAGATAAAGCAGGGATCTACTCAGATAATCACACTACAACTAATGAATTCTGTATACAAAAGACCACATATTTCTACCCGGTGCCTTGAAAGCTTCTTCAGCTCTCTCTCATCAGATAAGAAGTGTGCTCTGCGCAAGCCCGGCCAGCAGCTCTTGTCAGGTTGTATCTAATAGAAGCTTTTAAGTAACTAAGGGCAGGTAAGGCAGCCTGTAGCTCTCTCAGACTGCAATTTTTGTAATCACATATATTTAGAAAAGTGATTAAATACCCATTTTGGAGGATCCCACGTCAACATTACATTGTGGCAAAATCCCTTTAATGTACTAATAACGGACATAGCCATAGCAGACACTGTGGGCACTTGAATGCAACTAAAATAGGGACCAGTGATCCACATGGAGGCAGCAAATGACCTATACCAGATCTATAGAGACCAGAGAGCATCAATAAAAAATGACTAAGAATTCAGTGAAACATCTGGAATACTGGGTTTAATTCTGAAGACCTCACCTACAAAAAGACATTGACAAAAAGAGAGTCAGTCCAAAGGCGGGCTACAAACATGGTGGGAGGTCGCAAGGGAGACTTAAAAAACTTAATTTGTGTAGCCTGGAAGAATGAATGGAGAAGAGGAAGATGATGAAAACCTTTACATACACTACTCACAAAAAGTTAGGGATATTTGGCTTTTGGTTAAAATTTTCGGATGGACATAAAATTTCTTGCATTTTTTTTTTAAATTAAATGAATGAGCCCATCTCTTCCCTTTAGATGCACATGCCCAACTGTTCATTGTTTCAGTACTTTTTGCACAACTTGCTGATCTCTAACAACGAACTTTATGACAAAATTCACAACAGGTGTTTGATCCCTGAATCGCTCAATACATTTAGAGGATCAATTTGAATTGGGATTTAACTAGTCCTCCTCATCAAGCTGTTCACATTCTGACATCATGCGACCAAGACAATAGCTTACAATTGATGAAGCAGGATGCTCTCAGACGGAAGTGGCCGCTGAGCTTAGAGTGTCATCAGCAGGTCGCAGCAGAGATACAGAGAAACTAGAAAAGTCAAAGAAAGGCAAAGAAGTGGACGTCCTTTGGCTCCATCACACACTGATGACCCCTTCATTGTAACCAATGCCCTGCAGAACCGGAAGATGAATGTCACACAACTCCAGGGAGGTGAGAGGCAACCAAATGTCACGCTAGATCATTCGTAACCGTTTACAGCAGCGTGGTCTGTGTGCTAGACAACTGGCAACGGTACCTGACCACACAACCAGGCACAGGCATCATTGTCTTACATAGGCCAGGGAGCATCTACACTGAACGAGGGACCAGTGCTCCTCAGTGCTGTTCAGTGTTGAAAGTCGATTCACTCAGAGCACAAATGATGGCCGCCAATAATGCTGAAGACGTCAAAGAGAGCGCTATGCATCAGCCAGGTCAGGTACCCTTGCCGGTCGTCTAGTACGCAGACCACACTGATGGAAATAGTTAAGAATGGTCTGACGTGACACTTGGTGCCTCTCGCCTCCCTTAAACGTGCCTGGAGTTGTGCAGTATTCATCATCCGGTTCTGCATTGGTTACAACGAAGAGGTCATCAGTGTGTGACGTAGCTTGGAACAAACTTTCAGCAGATGTGGTTGGAAAATCTACTCTAAGTGAGCGTTAACCTGCCCGGTGTAGACATGTATCTATCCTCAGATAAAATTACAATGGACATGTAGAATAGGAAGACCATTGGGCCTTTTCTTGAGTGAAGTCCTCACCTCCTCCTTCCCAAAAGAAAAATCCTTAGTCATAGGGGGTTGGATATTGACTACCTGTAGGTGGCATTAGAGGGACAGTTTTTTTTTCCTTCTGGAGGAAAACCCATTTGCATACCATTTCCAAGGTAGCATTATCTTAAAGGGGTTTTGCCAAGAAGTGATTTTCTCACCTATCAGGCTGAACTGTCCTCTTGAGTCTTGAAAAAAGGGGCGTTGTGTTTCTGTGTTTAAAAAAACAAGTGCCTGATCACATGATCGCTCCCGAGGCTGATATTTAGTCTCTGTAATTGAGCAAACATGTTGTTTGGCTAAACAACAGAGGATAACTGTATTGTGCACAAGCTCTACAGGTTTTGTGTTCTCCCTCTTATCTGCTCAGGAGAGAAGATTAGATCCAAGCAGGCAGCGCTCACGACCTGATGCAGGGGGGAGGGAGGAGGGCTGAGCAGGGAGCATCTGCATGTGTACTCAGATAATTACATTACAACCAGTGGATTCTTTATACAGCAGACACAGGCTTTGTTCTTCCCCTCTCTTCAAAGCTCGTTCATGTGCCCTGCCATCAGATAGGAAGTGCAAACAACGCAAGCCAGGCCAGATCACCTCCTGGTAGTAGTTAATGTAAACAGTCAGGAAACTAAGGCTGACTAAGCCAGGCTGTAGCTCCCACATGATTCACTTTTTTTTAATCACATATATTTAGAAAAGTGATTAAATACCCATTTTGGAGGATTCCACGTCAAAATTAGATTGTGGCAAAACCCCTTTAAGACTCCCTACATCAACTAGCTCTCTCTACAAGGAACAACAATACCGCCATGAAAGCCAGATACCCCTGTGGCTGTGTGTTAAGCTACCAATGGTTTAAGCCATTTCTTATTATAACAACTTTAAAAATGGAAAAAAATAGCTTTGAATGACTGGCAGCAAAAAGGTTAATAAGTGTGTTGCAACAAAGACAACAATAAAAACATAAATAAAACAAAAATGGAAAGTTCTCCTTTAATCCACAAATATAGCTCAGAACCATACAAACAGTATAGACAAGTCCTTGCAGTGCTGCTTTCCACCCCCAAGGTGGGATTTGATATGTGGCCCTTATTCACTGTATATACCTATGTATATGGAGGGAGGGGGATGGGCAACCCACCTTATGCAGGTAATACCGCTTACACAGACTGGGGCTTTAAATACTTTCAGTCATTCCAGATAAGATGGTGTGCATATATTGGCATATTAGATATGTATAATTAATATACATACGCACACACAAACACACTATATGCATCGGAGTGGTACGAATATGGCCTTATCTTTTGTACAATACACTTTGTGAAAATATACATCTTAACAGAATTCAAGTAGAAATGTACAAAATCTGTAAACTCATACAGAATTCTTTGTTTAATTTATAATACACCTTTACAGTTCATAGATACAATAAAATATTTGCAGTTTAACGCTCTAGGATTTGATTTTTTTGGCTATTGGACAGTGGTTCATGGTCTGGAGGCCTCTTCATCGTCGTCACTGTAGGAGGATTTAAAGCAAACCTAGGAGGGAAAGAGAGGGAACGTTAGAGACATAGTTCTACATCAAGTGCAAATTCTCAAGTAAATCAGATTTCCTATAGGGCTTCGTGGCTGCTCTTGGGGGGTATCAGGAAAACCCCACTGGCCCACTCGAGGGTCGACGGCCTGACTTGGGGTGTATCGTGACAAGGTCAGTCAGATACGGTTTCACAGTTAACTCCTGTCCACACGGGCACAGGAAGACCCAGGGAGTGCGAGAGGACACCCTACTTGCCCACAACCCTAAACGGCTGAGAGATCTGTTTACCCACGCTGGTTAACCAGAGCTCTGCCAGCCCAATAAACTGCCACCAGCCCCTCGTTTGGTTATAAGACCGGTCCGTTTCCGACTTACAACAAGGCCAGGAACCAGCCTTGGGGTAGCTATATTTTAAAGACCGAGTATAAGGCGGGTGAGATCGATTATCAAGACAACAGACTAGATCAGATTAAAGTCTATAGATTTAATTTGCCTTGGAGGGTGCACTAGACAGACAATATATACACTAGACAGACCATATATACAATAGACAGACAATATATACATAGGGACAATACTATACAGATATTGGTCAGAGGTGCAAATACAAGTATGGTTACAAACTAAGATGTGTCTTAGTTACCTTACGTTGGCTTGGTTCTGGGCCCACATGGGGGGGGGGGGGTAATGTGGCCTTGCTTCTGTGTGGGTGCTCCTGGAATGCTGGTGTCAGGTACCCCCCCTCCTGAAAGCAACCATGGGCAAACCTGGGCTTCTGCTTATAACAGTACTGAGACCGCCCCCCTACACTCCCCCTCATATCCCTGGGACAGCCTGCACACTCCTCCCTCTTGGGGTAATGCAGTTTTTGGCTGAAACCCAAAATATGCCGTACTGTGGAAGGGCATTGGGACAGAACTGAGCCAGTGGCACCATCAGACCCGGATGGGCCTAAGCTACGCTATGTTACCAGACATGCCTATCCTATTGGCTTTCTAATGCCAGCTTTGTATTTCTCTCTTCCCCTGCACCCTAGAACCTCAGGAGTGGCAGCGGGACGTGTAGAAGGTTTCATATTTTAAAATATGAAACCGGGGTAGACGTGTTATGAACGGCTCTCCCATAAATCTTTATGAAATATCGGTGCCTGGCCGTCTCCCTGCCCTTTTATTGTGAGAGCCCAGGTGTTTCAGCAGGAGTCAGGTGCTAATGAATTTAAGTGAGGATTCCTTCATGTGCTGACCTCCTGCTGGGGTGGCTTCCCCTCTGTCCTTTGTTAGCTTGGGCTACATGTCTCCTGCATAATTAATGGCTTCCCAAGACATGTGTTGTGAGTGATTTCTGCAATCTGAGTGACTTGAGTTATGAAGTTGGAGGGGGGGATGACTTGTCATTGTTGAGTCAATTTCCCTCACAGGGGGGCTGCAGGAAAGGTCACAACCATGATGCAACCATAACCTTTTAATATGGAGAACAGGAATCTATTGGTTGCGATGAGGATTTGTACCAGTTTTGCCAAACTTAAAAAACTATACTTTATTAAAAACGCAAAAAGAAAAATCCAGCACCCATGCAACGATTTTTTTTTTTAAATTTAAAACGCACAAAATTTACTGATATCTCATGTAAAAAAAAAAAAAAAACATGTTGCAAGCACAAAAGAGGAAACATGCTATTTACTTTATGCGTTTCAAGCCTTTTTGGGGGCTCTTAATTGTAACTTAACTGAAAACATCATGTTGTTTTGATTTAAGACGATTAAGAGCCCCCAAAAAGGCTTGAAACGCATAAACTAAATAGCAGGTTTCCTCTTTTGTGCTTCCACCTTTTTTTTTTATGTCAGTAAATTTTGTGGGTTTTACATTTCTCCAAAAATTTTTTTTGCATGGGTGCTAGATTTTTTTGGGGTGTTTTGGATTATCCACATCTTCAGCCAGATGTTTTACTCCATTGCATCGTGGAATATATGGACTTAATCAAGCCCTGGCCAACTGGTGAGCTGACCGTTTTTTATTTTTCTCTTTTGATACATACTTTATTAAACCGGAGTGAAAATATTGTAATCAAGAGTAATAAGCTATCATGACGAACCAGGTTTCTAGTTCTATTTGAATGGGTGTTTTCACCATGCTGTTTAACAGGCAGCTTCAGGCTCCCACTTCCTGTTCAGGCTGTGAGCTGTTCTACAGCAGTGACTGACATTTCAGCTCTGCTGTTCGTAGCTGAGCCTGTTAGAGGTTCACTGGTGATTGAGGGGTTTTAACAGCAGAACAGAAGGCTACAGTGTTCTAAAAGGTTTAAATTGGTCAGTAAGTAACATAAACAAGCTCCTGTGCTACTAACAAGACACAGCAGGGAGGGAAGTTACCATCCTGGCCAGAACTGCTAGAACAGAGAGAAGGAGTTGGTAACCTAGGAAACCTGATGTAAACCAGTAGAGGATAAGGACTGCTTTAACTCTGAAATTAAGCAAAATCAGAGCAGCAATGTATTTGATCATAATCTTTATTTACCTATACCTAAACTCAATCAACCTAATCAATGTGGCGAGAATATCCCTTCTAATAAAAGCCTGATCCCGATATATGAAAGCATCATTCAACTCGATTGTGTTGAATTGCTCAGTATTCAGTATATAGCCAAAAATATGTGGCCATTCCTCCTAAAGACTCCAGGTGTTTCACACCCATTGTAAAGAGGTGCAAAAAATCAAGCACATAGTCATGTCACATCCATAGACAAACAGTAGTAGTAGGGGCTGTGCTGAACAGCCTAATGACTCTCAGGGTCTCTTCATGCAGCTTTTCTGATGGAAATATATGCTGTGTAATAGGCTACAGAAAGCCGCGGCTTACTCTTGGATTTCTAACATACATTTTCATACATTGCCATAGATTTTGCCAGAGTTTTGGGCGTGGACTGACCCCATTTAATACGGCCAATCCACAGGTGTCAAACTGCGGCCCTCCAGCTGTTGGGAAACTACAACTCCCATCATGCATTTGTATAATCTATAACCGTGGACATCATGGGAGTTGTAGTTTCCCAACAGCTGGAGGGCCGCAGTTTGACACCTTATCCTTGCTACCCAACATGACACGGATTTCAAATCAGCATGGGAAAATGATGCGCCGTAGATCACAGTTTGATTAATGACGCCTATTCCCAGTGAAAATAATGGGATGGGTAATACAGATGGTTTATGAGTATTCTGAAGGAGAGCATACCCTACACTGTGGGAGCATACCCTAAACATGGCTCGGTCATAAGAGAACACGTATCTGTCAGCTCAGCTATGAAGCAGTATACCATGCAAACAGAGAGAAGCCTTATGCATAAAACTCAGGCCTCATTATATGCCTTCAGTTTATGGTATCTGTTGGATACTGTGAAAAATGTAATCGGACGGATACCACAGCGTGAGGGAGAGGGCAGGAGTAGGCGATAGGGCCATAGAGTTGTATAGGGCACACAAAGTCCGAATGGGACTACTGGTTACCAAATGTATATGCTTTGTGCATCAGTCGATCATGTTTACTGTACAAGCCTCTTATACTCTGCCTCGTGCTTTCTGCTTCTCCCATGGATGTATATGCAGTTATACCCCTTAAGCCGAACACCTGAAAAGTAGTTAATGACCAGAACATTTTTTTAGTTTTTGCCTCCTTGCGTTTCAACAGTCGTAACTTTTTTATTTTTTCAATGACGCAGTTGTATGAGGCCTCGTTTTATTCGGACGAGTTGTACTTTATGGGGAATAGTTTAAGTTCATAAAATTGCGAATTTTTTTTCACAATTTTTTTTTACACCATTCACATTTCACACTTAATGTTTTAGATTAATTCTACAGGCTATTACGGTCGTGTGGATACCTAATATGGTAGGTTTTTTTTTTTGTGTGTATATATGCACAATTATTTTTTAGTATAAATTATTTTATTTTAATATTTATTTTATTTTATTATTTTTATTTTTTAACTTGTTTATGGTTTTTTACTTTTTTAAATTCCCATGAAGGAAGAACTGTTATTTTTTTTTATTTTTTTTACAGTTAGTAATGTATTAGCATATTCATATATGCTAATACATTATAATCTGTGTCAGTCTGACACAGGCAGTGATCAGAACAGCACACAGTCTGCCCTGATCGCTGACTTCTTACACAGGCAGCCCTGGGGCTACTCTAGGTCCCCAGGGCTGACAGTGCAGCCGTTCCCCGGGCTCTGTCGGGTCACC
This sequence comes from Phyllomedusa bahiana, assembly GCA_025379985.1. Taxonomy (NCBI): domain Eukaryota; kingdom Metazoa; phylum Chordata; class Amphibia; order Anura; family Hylidae; genus Phyllomedusa; species Phyllomedusa bahiana. The sequence continues at coordinate 73,421 of JAODAL010003916.1, read as the reverse complement.
AGGTGTCCCGATCAGATGACAGAACAGGGAAACCCTTTGATTGCGCTGCGGTGAGGAACTGTGGCGATCAAAGGGTTAACAGGACAGAACGCGTGGTAGCTGCACTGGGATCGGGGCTTTGTAGTACAGCCCCATTCTGAGCACCGCTGCGGTGCCGGACGTCGCAAACTCCGATGTCTGCAGCGTCAAAAGACGTTGCTGCAGACGAACGACCTGAAATGCCCGACGTCAAAAGACGGTGGGTGGTCGTTAAGGAGTTAAAAGAAACTCCAGGTCTGCCATGCTTAGGGACCCACCGGGGGTTTCCTCTGTGGCTCAGAACAAGCCTGGCAGCACACAGCCCTCACCTCAACGCCATCCACTATGACACCAGTTATGATCCAGACCTTCTCATTCTACATCACTGCCTGACCTTGCACATGCTCTTTTGGTTGAATGGACCCACAAATACCATCTGAACCCTTGTGAAAATCCTTCTGAGTTGTCGGTTATAGCTGCAAAATAGGGACAACTCCATAGTAATAGCCATGATTTTGGAATGGGATGTCCAATAAGCTCATGTAGACATAGTGGTCTGGTGTCCACATACTACTTTTGGTCATGGAATAAAAACATTATTGGCTAAAAACTTCTCCTGAAACCAGTTACTCAAAAAGCTGTAGGACTCATTATAAGGCTGCGTCCACATGGCAGTATGCAAATACCGGCTGGATCCTGATTAAAGGGGTTGTCTCACTACAAGGATTGCTTTTTATGTTAAAGATCTTGCAAAAACAAGTCACTTTGCAATATATGTCCATTAACAGTGTCCTAACTATTCAGAGATATCCCCTCTTGTATGGGCTGCATCCGCTCCTCAGGTCGCTATAGCTACAGACCTGTTTGATCTCTCCTGATAGGCTGCCAGCACTGGTTGCTATAGCTACAGACCTGTTTGATCTATCCTGATAGGCTGCCAGCACTGGATGCTATAGCTACAGATCTGTTTGATCTATCCTGATAGGCTGCCAGCACTGGTTGCTACAGCTACAGACCTGGCATCTACTTCAGCCTATTGGAAGCCAATAAACACGCCCCTGAATTAAAAATGAAACCAAGAAAACAGGACTGAGGTGAGATGAATCAATGTAGTGAGACAACCCCTTTAAAGAATCTGCAATTTTGGCATCTTGTACCTGGTTTTGGGGGAAGGTTCTGTCCGCGGTTTGCGAATTTGCCCATCCCTCTCAAACACTGGCATGTTCATGTTCTGCCCGAAAAGCACATGGAGAATGAACATGTGCTGTGTCAAAGCCGTCTGGCAGAAAATGAAACTAAATCAAGATGGTTGACAGTCGGTTTGCAGACGGCTTTAATGTACTAAAAAATTCAGTAAATCTGACCGAAAATCCAGCTGTGTGAACAAGACGTAAGGGGGTTTATCCGACCGGTATTTGTCCGGTTTTTGGGCCGTGCACACAGCCGGAGGGGGGCGGCTTTTCTCCGCGATGAGCCCTCCCCCTCACATTCACTTGTTCATATTCTGTCCGAAAACCGGACAGAAGAATGAACATGTACAATGTTTTTCAAACCGCCGGGCGGAAAACCCGTGCAGAGGGGACTGCTGCACGGATTTTCCATTAAGCTCCATGTAAAAGTGTGCGGCCAGTTTTTCAGACGGTCTGCAAACCCGCAAACTGTCTGAAGAAACGGCCGCAAACCGGTGCCGGGGGGACATGGCCTAAGAGACCGCTCGATAGACTGTCAGAAGTGGTGCATCAGACATGATTCGATCGAAAAAATGTTCCCATTCACTTGCTGCAAGCAGAGATCCTGTATCTGAACGAGTTCGTTAGAGAGAAGCGTACGTTTGTAGACACCGGAAGCAAGTTTAGGAAAAAAACTTTTTGATCACTACTACTGAGAAGAACATTGCATTAAAAAGCATCTCACCCCTCTCCTGAACAATCGATGGAAGAAGCTTCTCTTTGGTCTAATGTTCGGTTTGCTCACATCCAGGTCTGGCGACAAGCAGCCGTCTGTCTCATAAACATTGATGTCTTTAGCACTCCGTTTCAATCATCTGCAAGGAGGAGGAAATTCAATTGGTTATTCAAGGTGCTGAATAACAACACTTGGCCCCTGTGGTCAGAACCCCGCTGCGGGAAAAAAGGGCAGAAGCCAACGTACCTTTTGTCCCGGGAATAGGAGCTGCCGTCAAAAAACTTAGAGTAGAAATCATCATCCGTGGTGTCCAGGTTCACTCCCTTCACAGTGGAGAACTGCTCGATGTCCAGCACGTCCTTACAATATACAGCACGCGGCTGCAGGATAGAGAGAGCAAGTTCTACATGTGTACAGAACAAACGTCAGGTACGTAACCAAAGTAGTGTACGTTATCTGAATACAGCAACAATGGGTTGCCATGGAAACGTCCACGAAGGTGTTTACACAATCTGTCTAGTCAATACTAAGGCCGAGTTCACACGGCTTATTCACGGCGTAATCGCGGGACGGATTTCGCCCGCAATTACGGCGTGTGCCCCGGGCGGGGGGGGGGGGGGGGGGGCGCACCCGCCCCATAGACATTAATTGTCCACGCCGCGAATAATTGACATGTCACTTTCTCCCCGCACTTCACGAGCAGGGAGAAGAGACGGAATCCTAGTTTCTTTAGAACTTGGTTTTACCGTAATAAAGGGCCCGTTTTCCCAGCCTTTTGCAGCGCGTAGGCAGAATTAGGGCTGAAAATCCGTCCCAAAATAAGCCTTGTGAACATGGCCTAATAGTATAAAAATAATCAAATACACCAAAGTGAGAGGTTCTAAATAGTTAAATCAATATGTGCCGTAGAGTATGTTCACACGGTTTATTTTCAGGCGTAATTGCGGGCGTATTTTGTCACGTACCGCGCTTAATACGCGGCGAGATGCGCGCCATAGTTACGGTAATCCATAGCTCTCATAGAGAAACTATGGATTACGCCCCTCCCCCCGCGCATACAATCGGTCGTTTTTACGCGCGGGGGAGATCGAACATGTGAATTTTTTTGCAGTGGTTACGCCACCCGGGGGAATGCATGTAAAAGGGCCGGTGGGGGGGCGCCCCCCCACCCCCAGCTGACAGCGCAACTCCCAAAACACCGGGTATTCCCCGGGGCTGTACTGCCACAATTATGCAGTGTGAACATAGCCTAAAAAGAACACTCCTGGCAAAACGGATACACAGAAGACCCACTGTTTGTAAGGTGTCTCAGGTACAGCATTGCCAAGTGTGAAGACTGTCAGCGATTCAAAGTACAACAAAAAGAAACCCCATGCGTCATGCACCACTTACGTCAGGAGCAAATGGAGGCTCCAGCATATTGGCTTCTAGGCGTTTAAAGTTGACGTTCCTGAATATTGTGTGCTGTTTGACCCCCGCCGCGCCATCTCCTTTGCAGCCAAGCCTCTGTTTGGGGTCCTTTGTGAGTAACTGTTTTCAGGAAAAAAAAAAAAGATATTCTATGATCACCTCAACGTATAAAAAAAAAAAAAAAGTCAAATGTTAACAGGGTTGTCCATTGGAAGAAAATTTATTTGAAATGGAGCCAGGTTGGGGAAATAAGGAAAAAAAAAAAAAAAAAGGTATAATTCCCCCTTTTTTTCCCACTATACCACTTGGGTACCTGTGTCCATACTTTTTTGGGTTCTAGTTCCAAAGGAGAGGTTTTGACACTATTCACTTACATTGGAACGCGAGCCTCTCCTGCGTGTCAGGACAAGAACCCGGAAGGGAAGAGGAGTGGGAGTCTCAGAGCGGCAGCAGCAGGATACAGGTAGGTAAATATCACTTTTTTTTTTCCCCATCCCAGTCCCATTTTTTAATTTTTTTTTTCACTAAATAACCATTTAATAATGGAGAAGACAAGCTAACAAGAACATTTCCCCGTCCTCAAAGGGACTAGTGTGGGAATGCTTTTGACAGAGAGCCTGTTGATTGCAATAAAAATGTGTAAGGGTGTGTTCACACGGCATGTTGGATCAGTTTTTGGATCTGAAAAAAAGGCTGCTTTAAATGATCCCAAAACCAGGGCCCGTTTGAAAGATTTTGGCTGCAGCAGGATCGCTCCCTTTTAGTTTTAATAGGGTCCGGCGTTGTAGATTAAGAATTGACTGACAAGCTTTGAAAGGAACAAAAAAAGCTCAGAAAGACGCAAGTAAACACACATCGGCGATCAGTCGTCTGAACAGCGATGCGTGTTTTATGTTGAAAGCAATGGAACTGCACATTGTTAGATGCGTGTTTGGGTCCGTTTAGCGTCCGAAACACAGATCTAAAAACGTATCCCAACACGGAGTCAACACGCCGTGTGAAAATACCTTAAAGGGGTTGTCTCACTACATTGATTCATCTTACCCCCCAGTTTGTTTTCTTGGTGCCCATTTTGGGAATTCAGGGGGTGTTTACTGGTTTCCCACTCCCAAAAATTTAAATTAGGTGTCCCAAATTTCCATATTTTTTTGAAAAACGAAAGGCATGGTGAACACTGTTTTTTGAAGTCTTTTGAGGAAGGGCCGGGGCCAATTGGCTTGCTGCACCCCGCCTACCTCTTTTAAAACTAGTGAAAGGTTTAATTTTAAGTAGAAAGGGTTCCCTATCACCCCCAAGATGCTTAGTCTGAATGGATTTCCTAGTAAAGGTAACATTTAGTGTTAGGGATTTCCCCCTGTATTGGACCCCCTTGACGCTTTTGGGAGGTGAGCTTAAACAATTTTGATCAAAAATGTAAATTTAAGAGTCCCGGTTTTTCATTTTTTCCTTAGCGAAATGCATTTCCAATTTTCCTATATCCCCTTGATGTTTCCATTAGTTTTTGTGGGCCACTGATTTTTGTTTAGATGTTTACTGGTTTTCCAAATAGGCTCCCTTTAGAAGCCAGGTTGTAGTTTGTAGTAACCAGTGCGGGGCAGGCCTATCATGAGAGATGAACAGGTCTGTAGCATAAAAACCTGAGGAGATGAGGAAAACCCCTTTACAAAGGGGATTTTCTAGAAAAAAACCCTTTTTTAATGGCACAGTTCCCAAGTGACTTGCGTTTGCAAGATCTTTAACTAAAAAGAAAAGGCAACCCCTGAAGTGAGACAATTTTTTTTTAAATGCCTCATTTCCCCTTGCAATGGCGCCACGGGGAAAAGGGCCCCTTGCGGGGCGGTTTCCATGGGTTTTATAACAGATTGTACCGAGTGTTTTTATAGGGGGACACTTTTTGGGAAAACCACACAAACAGCCCTTTTTTTGGGATTCACTTTTATACATATAGTCATTAAAATTGAGCTATTAAAAAGATTGCTCTGGTTGGCCCAAAACATCACAGTTGTACACTGAACACTGTGTCATGTTCATTCTGGAAATCTAAGGTGGAGAGAAGGCTCACATGGCTTTCGCTACCACCTGTAGGGCGGAGGGAACCCCGCTTTATATTCGGGGTCCTGATATTAACGCTTTTCTCTCCCGGATTCCCAAAATCCCTATGGGTTCCAATCCCCCTTCCCTTCTCCTCCCTTTCGTTTTAAAAATTTAAAAGTGGATAAAAAAAAAAAATTCTTATTTTCCCCACCACCCCACCCCATCTCTCCACCGTTCTCTCTATCGTGTAAATGGCTACACTCCTCCCGCCCCACAAGCCCGCTGCCTTGGGATAACCTTTTGACTCCCCCTTTACCCTTTTAAAACCCCATTTCCCAAAACCCTTTCACCTCTGCCTCCCGGGCCCCATCTGAAAAATATTTCCCGCACCCGCCCTTTCCCTTTAAAAACTTGACACTACTAAAAGCTAGTCCACCCCCCTCGTATCTCCCCCCTCGACTACTAAACACCCTTTCCTGTGGCCCCCCAGCTAGCCCCCCTCGCCCCCTTTCCCAATCCATCCTCAACTTGTTTCCCCGTCTTATCCCCCTCTCTCTCGCTACCCCTCTGCCTCCCCCTCTGTCAATCCCTAAGGGTTTCCCCATTCCCCAGCAAATTTCCTGTTAAAGTTACTAACCATAAACCTCCCAAGGCTCCCATAAACCTCCCCCCTCCATACGTCTCTGCCCAAATTTTCCATTTACCCCCTCACGAAAATCTCCCCCTCCTCACAGGACCTTCTCCTTGCCCCCCTCTAAATCAGCTCCTCACAAAAACGTCCCCAAAAGACTTCCCCAGGTTTCTCCACATTTCGGGAAAACCAGGGCCCCAACACTTTCGGGCTCTCCCCAACTTTCACCAGTTTCAAAAGAAAAACCTTTAAAAAACCCATCTTTTCAGGAGCCTATTTCCAAAGAACCCCACGACCAGTACATTTTGGCCACAAACATGTCCGCCCCCCCACCTGTCTCCCCCTCCCCCCTTCTAGATTTTTAAGCCCCTTTTTTTCTCTGTATCAGTTATAGTCATTTTTTGACCCTTTTATTTGTTCAACATTTGTTATGTATGTAAATCCCCCGGGAAAGTACAGCGCCCCCCGGAAACAATGGCGCTCAAAATAAAAAATAATAAAAATAATAATAATAAAAAAAAAGGTGGGTGGCTTAAAGATCAAAACAAAATATATCCTAAAGACCTCACTGACTATGCAGAAGCTGACACATTGAGACAGAGTAGCATCCATTACAGTGAGGTTTTAAGAGTGCTTTATCTTGTGTCCGCCCCCAGCAAAAAATGGATGAAGTTCCCAGGTTTAAAACGTATAATTTGGGATTTACATGGCCAGCGCAAAAAGGGAAAGGGCTGGGATCCACAGTCCCCGAGAAAAAAGCCACCGGGAAAGGGAAAAGGGGAATTTTCAAAATGTATCATCCTCTGGATCTAAAAGGGTCTTCAGATAGCCAGAGACTTTAAAGGGGTTTTTCTCACTCATTTATTCATCTTTCCCCGTCCTGTTTTTCCCTTGGGTTTTATTTTGAAAATTCTGGGGTGTTTTCTGGGGTTTTTACTAGGGCTGCGTGAAGCCAGGTTGGGGCTATAGGGAAAACCCGTGCTGGAGGGCCCATCAGGTTTGATCAAAAAAGGTCTGTGCTATTTGCACCAGTGTGGTAGGCCCATCAGGATAGATCAAACAGGTCTGTAGCTATAAAAGACCTGAGGAGCTGATGCAGTCCATACAAGAGGGGGGTATCTAGGGAATAGGTAGGACACTTTTTAAAGGACACTTTTTGAAAGTGATTGGTTTTTTCAAGATTTTAACATAAAAAGGGAGCAATCCTTTTTAGTAAAACAACCCCATTAAGGCCCAGGTCTACCCCTGCACCCGGGTTTTTTTATCAGATTTTGGCAGTTTCAGTATTTAGAATCCGCCGGGAAAAAACCCCCTGTAACCAAATACGTGTAGGGCCTCAATAGAAAATCTGGCTGTTGTTCCCACACAGTAGGGGTTTTTTACTGGCTTTTCTAAACTGCCGGGTTGTTTTGGCGAAAAAAGAGAACTGTTTTTATCTTCTGCTGGTTCCCCGGGGCCTAATGTCGGGGCCCGGGGGTATTCAAAATCCGGGCTGCTTTTTTCTTTTTGGCAAAAAAAGCGGGGGGCAGCGAAAGTTAAAATACCCCTCGTATTTGCGGTTTTTTAACTTAGCTGTGTAGCATAGCCTAAGGTGGATAGCCCTTTTTTTAAAAAGTTCATTTTTTGTAATGGACTTACCCGGGGTTTTTCACCCCTGCGGTTTTACAGGCGGGCATGGGTGCCCCTAAAGGGTTTTGGGGGTTCTTTTAGCAGTGATTAAACCTATTTAGCTCCTTTTTTTAAATAAATTGGGGGAAATTTCAAAAACAAAAATGAAGGAAAATTTAATTTTTCAGTAAACAAGCAACCCAAAAGAGCCCCTGTAAACGAAAGCTAATCTCGAGTTAGAGATAGAGTCTGCTCCAGCATGAGCTCCCTTTCCCTGGCGAGTCATACCTGGGTCTAAAAAAATCAGGGGAAGGGGGAGATGGGGAAATAAGCGGAAAAGGGGGGGATAATATCTTCATTTCCTGACCAAGGTAAAATGAAAAAAAATTAATGGGGTTTGGAAAAAGTTTCCAAATTTCCTTCCCTACAGGTTTCTCACCATGCTGTTTCACAGGCAGCTTTTTCACTCACTCTGCTTCGTCAGGTTGTGGGTGGTTCTATAGCAGTGATTAGCAAATTTAGCTCTTTATAACTAGCTGGGAAGTTACAAAGACAAACTGAAGAAAATTTTTAAACTTCAGTTTAAAAAAAAACTTCAAGAAACCAGGGGTGGGAAAAAAATTGTAAAAAAAAGCTAATTTGTGTTGATAGAGTCTTTCCTCCCCGCATGTGAAAGCTAATCTTTGTAGTGAGAAAACCCCTTTAAGTTTGGAACACAAGTGAGATTTGTGTTACTTAAAAACGCATGCATTAATAATAATTACCAGATGTAGGAACAGATTGCCTCACTGCATACATCATGCTGGTCGTACTCTTCAAAAAGCCGTCAGTGGAGCAGTTGTCCAGCTAACATATATTTCTCCTGACCCCTTCATACACGCGCATGCTCAGCTGAGCGTGCATGTGTTCAGATCAGGGAGATGAGACATCTCTAGCGACTGCTTATCTCCCTCTTCCCTCAGAACAAGACTATTGGGCATTTGGCATTCCATCTGGACAATCCTCCTCTTTCCTGGCATAGAGTAGGTAGGATTCCATATTTCTTAAATTTTGTCTATTTATATGGCGCTATTCTATCCCACAGCGCTGTACAGAGATTTTCATTATATACAGTGGTCCCTATCCCAAATGGGGCTCACAGTCTAAACCAGGGCTGTGGTGTCGGCAAACCAAAGCCCCGACTCCGACTCCTCAATTTCCCAAACCCCCGACTTCTGACTCCCTCATACATGGCGCATGTTTAAAGGGGTTGTCTCGCTACAAATGATTGAGTTTTAATTAAAAGATCTTTAAAAAACAAGCAGCTTTGCAATATATGTTCATTACAAATGTCCTACTGATTTTGAGTTATCCCTGGTAGTAGGAGTGCATCAGCTCCTCAAATCACTATAGCCACCGACCTGTTGATTTTTCTCTCGGTGGCTGCCAGTGCTGGTGACTGATCAGCTTCTCAATGCAGGTCAGAGCACAGAGCCCCTCCCGCACAGTATGAGGCCACTTGTGATACTTCTGTAGGGAAGGGAGGGGGAGGGCTCTGGCTTCTGTGTCTGTGTAGCTGTGCTGTCTGGATTAACACTGTGTGTGCCTGCTCCCTCCTGCTCTCTACACAGATTGAGGAGCGCAGAGGTGAAGCTGATCTGTGGTAAGTATGATGTGACAGCAGTGAAGTGTGTTACAATAATCACCATGTGTCTGTGGAGCTCTGACTATACTAATAGAACAGATCAGAGGGGCATGTGAATGGTTCATATCCCTCCCTGCTCTGCTGTATTAGTGACACATTGTGATTATAGTAACTCACTTCACAGCTGTCCTGTGTCTGTTCTAAAGGGAGGACAGTGTTTGTGTTTGTTGTTGCTTGAGATGTCCGTGGAGATTTGTATGCTAAGCAGGGGGTATAGGAACACTTACATCCCTCCCTGCTCTGCTATTAGCATACACAGCTTCACAGACCTCTGGCTCCATAGCCACTCATAGATCAGCCCTCTCCCTGCTGTCTCCTGACTCTGTGGAGAGGAGCAGCAAGAGCTCGGCCAAAGCAGCAGCAGCACAGTGCAGCTGATCCAGCAGTGAGCAGCTGGCAGCAGATCTAGGCAGGCACACACAGGGTTAACTTTGGCAGCAAACCCCCTCGCCCTCCCCCTGCTGTATAGAACTTACTGCAGTTGGAGGAGAGCTGTCTGTGTGCTGAGGGGAGGGGGGAAGGGGGAGGAGAAGAAGCAGACAAGAAGCACGCCCCTGAATTCAAAAATCCTTTGCTGCCAGACACTGAGGTAGGTTGAAAGCCTGTAGTGAGACTCCTTTAAGTGATAACTTTACTGTAGTAAAATGGTTACATCTGGCTGTTTATCACCTTATGATACAATAATCAAGCTATTTAGGTAGAACAGACACCGACAAGCAAAAGGGCAACAATGTTTTGATCTTTTGAATGTGTAGAAGAGAACTGGGATCAGACTTTGGTCAAGATATGCTTGAATCTGATCCAGAGCCCAGAAGGATTCAGGCAGAGCTGAAAACCAAAAGGTGGATTTCCCAAATACTAACGAAATAATAAAAATTAACATTTTGATTTTTAGGAGCAAAACAGTAACAATGCAGTTACAGGAAAGAATCTGCAGAACTAAGCATATGCTAAATACTTGCAAGTCACATTTGCTCTTTGCACTGCATCGATCTAACTGGACCAACTTATTATATATTGTCGGAGTCAGTCCATTTTATGACGACTCCGACTCCTGCAAAATAGACACCGACTCCACGACTCCGACTGGTCTAAACTCTATAATTTACCTGTATGTCTTTGGAGTGCAGGGGAAACCAGAGAACACCCATGCAAACACGGGAAGAACATACAAACTTCTCGCAGATATATAGTCCTAAGAGGGATTTGAATGTAGGTCCCCAGTGCTAACCACTGAGCCACCGTGATGCCCATACACACTAGAGGATTGGAAGATTTAGCTCATATTAGTCATGTGTATGGGCAGCTTACAGTAACCGTGGGACCCATGTTCTTTTGAAGGGGTTCCTTTCAATCCACCTACCCAATACACATGCATGCTCAGCCCAGCAGAAGACAAGGAGAGGGGAATAAGCTGCTGCAGAGTCACCAGATAACATGCCATCTTCTCTCCTCTGACATCTACTATCAGGAGAAACTCGCTACATCCCTATAAACCAGGAGTCTGCAACGTCGGCCCTCCAGCTGTTGGGAAACTACATCTCCCATCATGCCCACTGATACAGATTTTATAAATGCATGATGGGAGTTGTAGTTTCCCAACAGCTGGAGGGCCAACATCGCAGACCCCTGCTATAAACAATAGGTGGTCGGCCAGTCACCCGAAATCAAAATTCAGCTGTCTCATTTGTCATGTCTGGCGTATGCATCAAATTTCCCAGGATGCAGACAGTGAGCTCTCAATGAATGACAGTAGCTCTGGAGTATAATACAGGACGTAACTCAGAAACAGTACAAGATACTTTAAGTAATATATGTACAGAGTTACTGCACCAACAGAATAGTGAGCGCAGCTCTGGAGTATAATACAGGATGTAACTCAGGATCAGTACAGGATAAGTAATGTATGTACAGTGACTGCACCAGCAGAATAGTAAGTGCAGCTCTGGAGTATAATACAGGATGTAACTCAGGATCAGTACAGGATAAGTAATTTATGTACATAGTGACTGCACCAGCAGAACAGTGAGCGCAGCTCTGGAGTATAATACAGGATGTAACTGAGGATCAGTACAGGATAAGTAATGTATGTACACAGTGACTGCACCAGCCGAATAGTGAGTGCGGCTCTGGAGGATAATACAGGATGTAACTCAGGATCAGTACAGGATAAGTACTTTATGTACACATTGACTGCACCAGCAGAATAGTGAGTGCAGCTCTGGAGTATAATACAGGATGTAACTCAGGATGAATACAGGATAAGTAATGTATGTACACAGTGACTGCACCAGCAGAATAGTAAGTGCAGCTCTGGAATATAATACAGGATGTAACTCAGGATCAGTACAGGATAAGTAATGCATGTACACAGTGACTTCACCAGCAGAATAGTGAGTGCAGCTCTGGAATATAATATAGGATGTAACTCAAGATCAGTACAGGATAAGTGATGTAATATATGAACACAGTGACTGCACCAGCAGAATAGTGAGTGCAGCTCTGGAGTATAATACAGGAACTCAGGATCAGTAATGTATGTACACAGTGACTGCACCAGCAGAATAGTGAGCACAGCTCTGGAGTATAATACAGGATGTAACTCAGGATCAGTACAGGATAAGTAATGTATGTACACAGTGACTGCACCAGCAGAATAGTGAGTGCAGCTCTGGAGGATAATACAGGATGTAACTCAGGATCAGTACAGAATAAGTAATGTATGTACACAGTGACTGCACCAGCAGAATAGTGAGCGCAGCTCTGGAGTATAATACAGGATGTAACGCAGGATTAGTACAGGATAAAAAATGTATGTACAAGGTGACTGCACCAGCAGAATAGTGAGTGCAGCTCTGGAGTATAATATAAGATGTAACTCAGGATCAGTACAGGATAAGTAATATAATGTATGTACACAGTGACTGCACCAGCAGAATAGTGAGTGCAGCTCTGGAATATAATACAGGATGTAACTCATTATTAGTACAGGATAAACAATGTATGTACAAGGTGACTGCACCAGCAAAAAAGTGAGTGCAGCTCTGAAGTGAAATACTAGATATAACTCAGGATCAGTAGAAGATAATTAATGCAATGCACAATCACAAAATTACTTATCCTTTTATGCAGATTCTAGTTGTAAATGGTGAAGTGGAGTTATTAAAGGACAGATTATTCAAATGCTAACTTTAGTGTTAAGCTAAAGTTAGGGTTCAAGTGGTTTTTCTCCCCCAATGCTTAATACTCAATACTGGGAATGTGGATTGAAGCTTCAGTGTCTTCTTACTTCCATTTGTACCCACCATCCTGCAGATCGATTTGGCATCCTCTGAAAACTTCTCGGAATACTCCTCTTCGTCCTCTTTTACCCGTCTGTCCACCTCATCCCTCTTTACTTTCTCTTTTCTTTTCCTAAAGGGAGATTGACCTTGGATCATTTCATAAATAAGGCAGCCGAGCCCCCACCAGTCAGGGCTGAATGTGTAGCTTTCATTGTTGATGACTTCGGGTGCTGGAGAAGAAACACTTTGTCAATAGATAAAATATGACTTTTCTTTTCCCAATCAAAACACAACTGATTAATTTCCAAAGTCCAAATTCTAAAAATTAAATAATTTGGTGAAATTTTTTCCCTTAAGTTGTAGATATAATTTCATAAGGATTGTGACTACTACTGCACTTCATTACTGATCTTTATACTGCAAGTCTGTATTATCCTCCAGGTTCAATATAAGTCATGTCATGATATAGTTATGTTGTGATGTCATGGCATGTGGTAATGATGTCATACTAATTATGTTGTGTCCTGACATGTCTTTATACCTATGACATCATGTCCAAGCATAGTGTCACATACATTTGATGTTGTGTCCCAACCTGTCATAACTTTGGTATCAGGTTCCAATGTGATGTCACCCCTAATGTCCTAATATGATGTCATGAATTTAAGGTGATGTACTGATGTGATGTCACCCCTTTGAGGTGATGTACTGATGTGATGTCACCCCTTTGAGGTGATGTACTGATGTGATGTCATCACTTTGAGGTGATGTACTGATGTGATGTCATCACTTTGAGGTGATGTACTGATGTGATGTCATCACTTGGAGGTGATGTACTGATGTGATCTCATGCCTTTAAGGTGATATACTGATCTGATGTGATCCCTTTGACATCATGTCCCCATATGATGACATCCCTATACACTCTAGTTCCAACATGGTGACATTTCTATAAGGTGAACTCCCAACGTAAAGCAATTCCTAAGACATCATGTCCAAACGTGATGCCATCCCTATAAAATGATGTCATGATGTAAAATCAATGGCATGATATCATAATGGGAAACTATGACATAATGCCATCCCTATGAGATCACATCATGACATAATGTCATCCCCATGAGGTCACCTCCATCCCTATGACATCTCATCATGACATAATGTCATCCCCATGAGGTCACCTCCATCCCTATGACATCTCATCATGACATAATGCCATCCCAAAGAGGTCACCTCCAACCCTATGACATCTCATCATGACATAATGTCATCCCCATGAGGTCACCTCCATCCCTATGACATCTCATCATGACATAATGTCATCCCCATGAGGTCACCTCCATCCCCATGACATCTCCATCATGACATAATGTCAACCCCATGAGGTCCACTCCATCACTATGACATCTAATCATGACATAATGCCATCCCTATGAGGTCACCTCCTTTCCTATGACATCTTCATCATGACATAATGCCATCCCCATGAGGTCACCTCCATCCCTATGACATCTCATCATGACATAATGTCATCCCCATGAGGTCATCTCCATCCCTATGACATCTCATCATGACATAATGCCATCCCCATGAGGTCACCACCAACCCTATGACATCTCATCATGACAATGTCATCCCCATGATGGTCACCTCCATCCCTAATGACATTCATATGACATTAATGCCATCCCCATGAGGTCACCTCCATCCCTTTGACATCTCATCATGACAATGTCATCCCATGAGGTCACCTCCATCCCTATGACATCTCATCATGACATAATGCCATCCCCATGAGGTCACCTCCATCCCTATGACATATCATCTTGACTTAATGTCATCACCATGTGGTCATCTCGATCCCTATGACATCTCATCATGACATAATGCCATCCCCATGAGGTCACCTCCATCCCTATGACATCTCATCATGACATAATGCCAGCCCCATGAGGTCACCTCCATCCATCTGACATCACATCATGACAATGTCATCCCCATGAGGTCACCTCCATCCCTATGACATCTCATCATGACATAATGTCATCCCCATGAGGTCATCTCCATCCCTATGACATCTCATCATGACATAATGCCATCCCCATGAGGTCACCTCCATCCCTATGACATCTCATCATGACAATGTCATCCCCATGAGGTCACCTCCATCCCTATGACATCTCATCATGACATAATGCCATCCCCATGAGGTCATCTCCATCCCTATGAGATCACATCATGAGGTTTTCCTTATAAGAGAAAAATATCCACCTAATAGGTTTTCAACTTTCCAAGAGGCTTTCTCTGGACCCGGACCCAAATGTCACTGCATAAATCATCAACCAGTAACTGCCATCGTTAATTTAAGCGGCCTTCCTTTTAAGGTCATGTCATGACATATGAGGTAATGTCATGACATGAGGCCACGCCAATAAAGTTGTGTTAGGACATGAAGCTGTCCCTGGGTCATGGCAAGACGTGTCCATGCCTATGAGATCACAACATGACTTAGGAGGTCAGGTCATGAGGTCTTCCCTATAAGGAAAATAATAATTGTTTTTCTACATTACATAACCTCTTTCAACAGGGCAAATGAACAGCACATACCCATGTAACCCACTGTGCCGACTCTGCCACGAATAGACTCTCCTTCAGGTATCTGCACAGCTAACCCGAGATCTGAAATCCTGATGTGTCCTGTGAAAAGTACAGCAGCGCACTGTTATACATGAATGGCCAGTAATAGGTTCCATTATTATAGCAAATACTACTGTAGGAAGAACTAGTAGGTTGAGTGATATACAAAGTGAGAAAAGTCCCAGGAAACCCCTTTATTTCAGAAATGAAAGGGAGAATGACATGTCTGAATATGCCAGCGAGTAATGGGCTATGTCAGGAACATGGCGTCATCTTGAAAGCCACCATACTGCATCAAGGGCAAATTTTTCCAATGTAAAGGTGGTCATTTAGCAGAAAAAAAACAACCACCACAGGACCATACTTACAGCTCAATGGCTAGACTATAGACCAAATGATAAAAACTGCCCCTTCAATAGGTACCAGTTCACACCAGTATGCAAAAAAGCCCCAGTATACTACTGCTGGGCAGCCCACCCAATCGAATAGTAGAGGCGTTATAGGTTCTAAGCCAGTATGGCGTACCACACGTATCTGTAAAAGTGACACCCTTTCTATCACCTTATCTTTATGCAATTATACCAGCAACCACCCCCTCATATATTGAAGGCGTGAGTGGTTGTCTTATCTGTATTTTTGCATTTCTGCAATCTCTCCATGTATTATGCTGTGATTTTTTTTTTTTGCATACTTGTATGAACTGGTACTTATTTAGTGCACAGTTTTTCCTAATGGAGGGCTGTTTGAGCTGCTGCTCATTCGTTATCTGCACCTGTTATATCTTTCCGAAGTAGCTCAGGGGCTTACGATGCCTCCTACTGGGTTCAGTCAATAGTCCAGCCATTGAGCTGTAAGTATGGCCTTGTGGTTGTTTTAAATGTCTCATTTCTCTGTGATTTTTCTGCAAATGGTCATGTAGCCCACCAGGGACGACCAGAATTGTCTCAGAAATAGATTGCCACAATCAGATTTACAATATCTCTTGTGGTTCAAAAGTTATTAACACAAAAAGCTGAAAACATTTGTTGTTCATTGCAGGTAACTGAAGATGGAATTGATGAAAGCGGAAAGGAGTGAGGAGATTCGGATATCTGGGGAATGCAGCTGCCGTGTCATAGTTACAGACTTCAACAAACGACACCCAATTTCACACAGCGCTACTGCATCCCTCACAGCCAAATTCCGAGATGGTTTTTCTAGGTGTTGGTTGCTGAAGTCTGCGGCTTTGCTACTGCAGCTGCTATGCTACATGACCATGACCTCTATTGGGCTTCTAAAACACATGTAAAATGCTGTTAGCTCCCCTATTGGGCTTCCTCTGAAACCCATGTAAAACGCTGTTAGCTCCCTCTATTGGGCTTCTTCTGAAACACATGTAAAATGCTGTTAGCTCCCTCTATTGGGCTTCCTCTGAAACCCATGTAAAACGCTGTTAGCTCCCTCTATTGGGCTTCTACCTAACCACTTTCCACTCTAAGTGAAAATATAGGTCATTAGGTTACTAAAGTTCAAACAGTTCTTCTAGATCAAATGAGACCTCTAGGGACTGATTTAGTATATTACACTTCAAATTTTAATCCAACACGCTTTTCAGATGCGCTTTTCGTATGAAAAGTGCATCCAAAAGGTACCCAAAAGTATGTTGCGCTTTTGAATCCGTTTTTCGGGCTCCAAAAGCGCACTCCATTGTTTCCTATGGGGATTACACTGTCATATAACGCGAGTAGAATTGACATGTCCGTTCTTAAAACGGATCCAAAAAGATGCAAGTAATCATGCACCGGGGATCACTCGTATGAACGGCGATGCGTGTTTTACATTGCAACCAATGTAAGTCAAACTGCACATTGTTGGATACATTTTTTTGGATCCGTTTTGGGTCCGAAAAACGGATCCAAAAATGGATCTGAAAAACAGCGTCTGAACATACCCAAAGAGTGTCCTGGGACTTTTGACTCATCCTGCAGTGGTAATGCTCTTATGTTCTCTGCGTTTTATGGTCCTTTTTTGTAATCTGCTACCTGATTTTTTGCATCCAGTACATTTATAGACACTGGGGTATATTTATTATTGGAATGGCACCAGAATTCTGGCACAATTTATGCCAAAATACTGGTATGCATGTTTTGCTCCACATTTATTATGGGTTTTAGACAAAATTTAGACACTTCTTTGTAATCAAACAAAAGGAGCTCGCTAAAGGGGTGTGGCTTTCACAAAAAGTGGACATGCAATGCTGTGCACCATAAAATGCATCAAAATTGTGGCGCAATTGATGGCAAAAACTAAGCCACCTAATAAACAGTGTAAACTTAGACTAGACAGTTTAGACACGCCCCGGATTCATCATTCACTTGATAAATCTGGTGTATTAGAAGAGCGTCTAGTCGAAGTTTATTCTGTCTTTTTATTGGGCAGTAGTAATAAATCCGCACCAATGTTCTGTGGGCGGTATGTGGATGTCATTCAGTTCAGCCCATACGGATTTTAGGTGCTATGTTTGGTCTTATAGAAGACTGCAGGTAAACGTAATAAATATTTTCAGTGGAGAAATAGATCACTGATAAATCCCGGAGATCAGTTTGGCTTTAGAAGAGTTTTATCATCTCATACATTGAGGGCATATCAATAGAATATGCCTTCAATGTGAGATAGGAGCGGGTCTTAGAATTGGGGTCTGCTCCTTTCTCGAGAACGGGGTCTGTTGTCTAGATAGGTATGGGTCCCAGAGGTGACCTCACAAAATTCGCATATCATACCAATATACCATCAATGTATGAGATGATAAAATCCCTTTAAAGCCAAACTGATCTCAGGGACATAACTTGAAGACAAAATATAGAAAGTGTGAGCACTAATTGCATATTGCTGTGTAATAATTATCCTCACATAAGGTGTACTTCAAACAGACAACTATACAGGGGGTATCAAAAATATTCATACCTCTTGAACAGTTCCTCTTTTTTAAATGTTACAGCCACAAACTTACATGTATTTTATTGATATTTTATATGATAGAGCAACACAAAGTAGCAAATATTTGTGAAGTGTAAAGAGAATGATATGCGCTTCTCCAAATTTTTGTGAATTAAAAAAACTGAAAAAAGTGTGGCATGCATCTATATTCAACCCCCTGTACTCTGATACTCCTAAATAAAATCCAGTGTGACCAAAAGGCTTTAGAAGTCACCTAATTGGTAAATAGAGTACCTCTGTTTGTAATTTATTCTCAGTATAAATACAACTTTTTTGTCAAAAACAAAGAACACACCAGATAGCTCAGATATCAAGTTGTGGCAAAATGTATTGCAGGGTAAGGTTTAGCCCTAATAGCCCAACCTCTGAACATCTCATGGTACACTGCTCAATCCATCATCTGTAAATGGAAGGAGTATGCCACAACTGTTAAACTATCAAGACATGGCCGTCTACCTAAACCGAGAGCCTAGACAAGGAGAGCAGTAATTAGAGGAGCGGCCAAGAGGCCCAGGGTCATTCTGGAGGAGCTGCGGAGATCCACAGCTCAGAGATCCACAAGACAACTATTAGTCATGTACTCCACAATTCTGGCCTTTATGGAAGAAAGTCCTATTTGAAAGCAGGCGACAAGAAGTCCTGTTTGCAAAAAGCTATGTAGGGGACACAGCAAGCATGTGGAGAAGGTGTTCTGGTCAGATGGGATCTCAATGCTACGTGTGAAGGAAACACTTCACGTAGCCCTGTGTGAGGCATGGTGGGGGCAGCATCATGCTGAGGAAAGGCTTTGCTTCAACAGGGACTGTGACACTGCTCCTACAGTAGTTGATGGAAAGATGGATGGAGCTAAATACAGGACAATCCTGGAGGAAAACTGTTAAGAGGCTGCAAAAGACTTGAGACTGGGGCCTAGGTTCACGTTCCAGCAGTACAATGACCCTAAACATACAGCTACAATGGAAGGGTTTAAGTCAAAGCATATTCATGTGTTACAATGGCCCAGTCAATGTCCAGACTTGAAAATTGCTGTTCACAAACATTCGAAAACCAATCTTACTGAGCTAGAGCAATTCTGCAAAAAAAGAATAGGCAAAAATTCCAGCCTCTAGGTGTGCAAAGCTGGCAGAGACATCTCCCAACATACTGCAGCTCTCATTGTAAGTAAGGGTGGTCCTACAAAGTATTGACTCGTCACACTTTTCAAATTTTAATTTGCGAAACTTTGGAAAAGCACGTATTTTCTTTATACTTCACAAACACTTGCTACTTTGTGTTGCACGATCATATAAAATACATGCAACTTTGTGGCCGTAATGTTTAAAAATGATGAACAGTTCAAAGGGTATAAAGACTTTTGCAACCCACTGTATATCCAGGTGTGCACATAGATATTTTGCAGTCCAGCCTGCACTATGATATTATGTACACCAATGCACACTTTGTCCTGTTGAACCACCCAATGTGTGCACCACTGACTATACTCATGAATGCCGGTGATGTATACAGCTTAGAAGTTAATGCTGCTTGTATTATTTTCTCCCTTTATGAGGTCCAATTGTATACACATCACAGGCAGTCAGACACTGCCTACATGAAGGAAATGAAACTCTTTCATTCCAGTGTGCTGGTAGGGTGCAAAATCTTTTATATTGCTGCACCTTTAAATTCCTGCATTAAAGGTCATTCCGGTTTTGTATGTAGTCACAAATGGAAAGAAACAAATTTTGCCTTCTACAGGCAGTCCCCGACTTACACAGTTCCGACTTACACCTGGCCCCTAGTTACAAATGGAGACTTATGGGGCATGCTGGCACCTGTAGTTCCATGTTCCACAGCAGATAATAGCTATGGAACGACACATTCCAGCATGCCACAGCAGCACATGAGATGAAAAAGAGGTGAAATCTTCGAAACAGGAGCACATACAGCACAACAAATGTAAAATCCCTTCCCTGCACTATCCAAAACTAAAGTGTTCTGGAGTTACATTTAATAAATATACCTGTTCTCACTTACATACAAATTCAACTTAAGAACAAACCTACAGTCCCTATCCCATCCGTAACCCGGGGACTGCCTGTATATATTAAGCTCCTGTAATGGACACATCTTAGGAAGTATTTCACAGTTTATACTTTACTATGCAATCAATGTCATATGGCAAGTTCTATTCAAGTGGGGTCAACTAAAGCCACCCACCCCTCCTGCTGATAAGACACAGCTGCTGGGGCACAGAGGTGGTCGGTAACCTAGGAAACTGTCTATAAACAAGCAGGATAGATAACCCACTGTATCTCTGAAATGAAACAAACTCAGAAAGTGAAATGTGTTCAGTAAAAATGATTATTTACCTTTGACCACATGCCTAAAGCTAATCAATGAGATGCGAATATACATTTACGTCAACTTTGACAAGATTGCATAGACTCCCAGCAACAGGATCCCTTTAATCTGGATGCATGAGACAAACCCACAATATGCAAGACACCTAGGGGGGTTTTTGGTTCTATGTCCATATAGACTTTGGTGTTTCATTGGGTTCAAGGTTTCGGCTTTTTGGTCGTGGACAACCAACATAGTTGTGCAGTTTACTAGGTGCTCCAGAATCCTGTCTATTGGACATGTCCTGGAGGTAACCTTTTAAACAAATATCAGCCATCTAGTGCACTTACCACGGTCATCAAGCAGGATATTTTCTGGCTTTAAATCCCTAGGTTAAAAAAACAAACAAACAAAGCTATGATTAGAAGGTTGCAGAGGGAATCAAGACATACAATAATACCAATGAGGATCTTAGGTGTAAATAGAATTTTCAAATATGGCCTTGTAGATCCGGAGTCTTGGAAAGTTTGGTGAGAAGAATATCCTCCCAATCCCCCTTTCCGAGAGACCTGACTATCAATAATGTATAACTTTGTAGTTTTAGGAAGTGAGATAGATGTGGGTGTATGAAGTCAAATTGGGTGCATAACGGATTGGAAGACAGTACTTTTTTCCCCTGCGTGTCCACAAGATCCTCCAGTCTAGAGAGGTCTTTATCAGCCCACTGTTTGAAAATCGGGTGAGCCTTACCATTTTGGAAGGCAGGATTTTTAATGAATGTGAGGCCCAGGGAAAGCTCCTCCGAAAGACCATGCTGCTTATGTACAGCATGCCATGTCTTCCATGGTGCCATGAATAGGGGAACTGCTTTTACCTCCAAGGCAAGGGCACAATAGTGGAGGTGCAAAAGATTAAAGATGCGCTTGATTACAGAGAGGACTCCAGGTCTCCCGGCGAGTAATTGCAATTTCCAGAAAACCAAGCTTGGAGAACACAAAGATTAGTGGATAAGTTTGATGTCGAGGAGGTTAATCACTCTGTTAAATGTAGTTTGGCGTAAATTGATATAAAGGACAAGGGGGCATTTCCCATTCCAGATGAAAGAAACAAACAACCTATTAATCATCTTCTCACTGTGGGGACGCAAATATAATGGGAGGATTTGGAAAAGGTAGACCACCGGAAAGACCACCAACTTTAGAAGGTTCGCCCTACCCGCAGAGGACAGCACAAAGCCTGACCAGGCAGACATTCAGTCTGTCATTAAGGTATTTCATAAAGAGGTTAAAGGGGTTGTCTCACTACAAGGATTGCTGCTTTTTATTTTAAAGTTCTTGCAAAAACAGGAGAAAACCCCTGTAAGTTAATTACAAAAAACATGAACATTTAAAAAAATGCTATCCAGCCTTAGGCTAGGTCTACACAGCTAAGTTAAAATATCGCAAATACGATGGTATTTTAACTTCGCTGCACCGCATTTTTTGCCACAAGAAAAAAGCAGTCGGATTTTGAATACCCCGCGGCCCCGTACATTGAGGACCACGGGAATCCAGCAGAAGATAGAACATGTTCTCTATTTCGCCAGACAGCCGGCAGTTTAGAGATGCTCAGTCAAAAATCCGTACTGTGTAGACAACAGCTCAGATTTTCTATTGAGGTCTACACTGTACTGGTTACAGTGGGGTTTTCGGCGGATTCTAAATACTGAAACTGCCAAAAATCTGATGAAAAACCTGTGCAGTGTAGACCTAGCCTTAAAGGGGTTGTCTGACTACAAGAATTGCTGCTTTGTATGTTAAAGATCTTGCAAAAACACGTCGCTTTGCAATATGTGTCCATTAACAGTGTCCCACCTGTTCCTAGATATCCCCTCTTGTATGGGCTGCATCAGCTCCTCAGGTCACTATAGCTATAGACCTGTTTGATCTCTCCTGATAGGCTGCCAGCACTGGTCGCTATAGCTACAGACCTGGCTTCTAGTGCAGCCAAACAGAAGCCAGTAAACATGCCCCTGGTTTCAAAATGAAAACAAGAAAACAGGACTGAGGTGAGATGAATCAGTGTAGTGAGACAACCCCTATAAGGTTCACCGAGTACAACTTAGAGGGGTGTCTTGTGATCTGTACCCCTAAGAAGGTTATAGAATGCACTTGTCGTTATAAAAGGGAATTACGAGTCCATAGCAGGGATTAAGGGCTCGCTAACAGTAGAACTTCTGATTTATCTATGTTAATTTTAAAACCCAGTAAATCCCCCTTCGATTCCACCTTAGATAACAATTGGGCGAGCAAGGTTTGTGGTTTAGAAATAAATAATAGGAGGTCATCAGCGGAGGCAGATAACCTAACCTCTGTGTCCCCAACTTGTATTCCCTGGAATCCTCCCCTATTTGCAACGGAGAAAGGGGTCAAACGTGAGATCGAATAGAAGGAGGGAGAGTGGGCCTCCCTGTCTTGCACCTCGAAATAAAGAGATGGAGGGAGAATTTAAGTCTCCATCAACTTAAGCCTCCATCGACTGTCCCAGCCAGAGAGCGCCTCCATCGACTGTCCCAGCCAGAGAGCGCCTCCATCGACTGTCCCAGCCAGAGCGCCTCCTATCACTGTCCCAGCCAGAGAGCGCCCCCATCCCCTGTCCCAGCCAGAGAGCGCCCTCCAATCGACTGTCCCACCCAGAGAGCGCCTCCATCGACTGTCCCAGCCAAGAGAGCGCCCCCATCGACTGTCCCAGCCAGACATCCAACTACCCAAACCCCGTGATCCAACACTATGCTCTTCTTTCCCCCTTTATCGCTAATCTCCACTCTCCTCCCCACTTATTGCTTATCCCCAAACTCCCTCGCTGGACAATGAACTCTACATCTCCCCCTGCATTCAAACCCTCACACCTGCTGCTGGCCACCAACCTCTTCTTCACTGTTAATGCCCTCCGTTCCAAACAAACCCTGCCAAATTACAGTCTATCCTACTGCCACCTACTCGCCCTCTCACTGCTCTTTCTGGCTTCCGGGGACATATCCCCCAACCCAGGCCCCCCCAGCACATTCCCACCATAGTCTCTGCCTCCTCGAACAGACTCACCACTACTAATTCCGCTAATCCCTTCAACCAAAACACATCCCTCTGACCCCTGTCCCCCCATCCCTCTCCTTGGAGCTCTCCGGGAATGGCGGTCTGTATGTAATAACTTTCATACATACCATGACTTTTCATCTCACACAACTTACTCTTCCTTGGCTTGACTGAAACCTGGCTGACCCCCTCTGACACAGTCTCCCCTGCCGCACTCTTTTAGCGGCCTCCAACTTACCCACACTCCTCGCCCTGGTAACAAGCAGGGTGGAGGGTGGGCCTCCTCCTGTCCGACACCTGCTCCTTTGTCCCTGCTCCACCTCTCCCTTCCCTCACTTTCCCTTCTCCTTTGGGGTACACTCTGTCCGCATCTATGCCCCTTCCGACCTCCAAGTGGCTGTTGTCCTACCGCCCCGCCGGGCCCTCCCACTGCCTTTCTTGACCACTTTTGCTTCCTGGCTTCTCCCACTTTTTTTTCCACTGACACCCCCACTATCATCAGGGGAGACTTCAACATCCCAATCGACACCACCCACTCTGCTTCCAACAAACTCCTTTCACTCTGCTCCTCCTTTGACCTCTCCCATGGACCTCAGGAGCCACTAACAAAGATGGACACACACTGGGCCTCATCTTCACCCGCCTCTGCCCCCTATCCGACTTCTCTAACTCTCCACACCCATATCTGACCACAACCTCTTACCTTCACCACTATCTCCTCCCCCCCCTGCCTCCTCCTGTCTCTTATCCAGTACGACCCGCAGGAATCTACAAAACCCTAAACCCCTCATACTCCTCCTGCCCTCTCTTGCACCTCTTTCAGCTATCTCCTCATTTAATGACCCAAGACGCAGCCACCACTTTTACAACCATACAATCATCACCGCCCTTGACTCAGTCGCCTCCTCTCACACCCCACAACAGCCGCAAATCAACAGACAACCCTGGCACACAGACTCCACTAAACAGAGGCGTTGCTTCCAGAGCTTGCCGAACGCTGCTGGAAGAAAACTCACTCCATTGATGACTTTGCCTTATACAAACACTCACTGCAGCCCATTTAAGTCCGCACTCGCCTCAGACCCAAACAGGACTATTTCACCACTCTCATATCCTCCCGGGTCCCACAACCCAGACAATTATTCAAAACCTTCAACTCTCCTTCTCCGTCCCCTACACCTCCTCCCCCATCCCTCCTTTCAGCAGACAACTTTGCCATTCACTCCTTCAAAGACAACCACATCAGAGAAAGCTTCAGCCCCCCCAGTCCCCAACACCCACCCCCTACCCTTGCAACCTGCTCTTCCCCCTTAACTTGTTTCCCCCAGGGGTCACTCATGACAAGCTCTCCTCTCTACTGTCCAAAATCCAACCTCACTACCTGTTGTCTTGAGCCACTGCCATCCCACCTCATCCCAGACCTCAGTGTTCTATCATCCCAGCCCTCACCCATTTCTTCAACCTATCACTAACCTCTGGGATCTTCCCTTCCGCCTTTAAACATGCTACTATCACTCCAATCCTTAAAAAAACAACCCTTGACCCCTCTTCTCTGTCCAACTATCACCCCATCTCACTGCCCCCTTTTTTGCTTCCCAAACTCCTCGAGCAGCACGTCTATCTTCAACTGTCCCCCCACCTCTCCTCCAACTCTCTTCTTGACCCACTACAATCTGGTTTCCAAACCCACTACTCCACCGAAACCGCCCTAACCAAAGTCACTAATGACCTAGTAACTGCTAAAGCCTCATGCCAACTACTCTGTGCCCTCCTCTTAGACCTGTCCTCTGCTTTGACACTGTCGACCTTCCCTCCTGCTATAAATCCTCTCCTCCCTGGGCATCACGGACGTGGCTCTTTTCCTGGATCTCCTCGTACCCCCACTGAAGGGAAACTTTCAGCGTCTCTCATTCTCGCTCCACCTCCTCCTCCCGGCCTCTCTCTGTCGGTGTCCCCCAAGGGTCGGGTCCTGGGCCCACTACTCTTCTCTATCTACACCCTTGGCCTCGGTCAGCTCATAACCTCAAACGGATTTCATTACCACCTGTATGCTGACAAATACCCAACTCTACATTTTCCGGCCCAGATGTCACTTCTTTTACTCTCCCGGGATCCAGACTGTCTATCGTCCATTTCCCCCTTTTTCCAATCACGTCTCCAAAACTAAATGTGGAAAAAAACCGAACTCATCATCTTTCCACCCGCCTACTCTACCCCTGCCCCTGATCTCTTTATCTCAGCCCAACGGCTGTACACTCTCCCCTTTGTTCCGCAAGTCCGCTGCCTTGGGGTAATCCTAGACTCCGCTCTGTCTTTCAATCCCCACATCCAAACCCTCACCTCTGCCTGCCGCCTCCACCTGAAAAACATCTCTCGCATCCGCTCATTCCTCAACTATGACACTACAAAAATGCTGGTCCATGCCCTTGTCATCTCCCGCCTAGACTACTGCAACATCCTTCTCTGTGGCCTCCCCGGTAGCACCCGCCTCCCCCTCCAATCCATCCTTAAATCTGCTGCCCTTCTTATCCACCTCTCTCCTCCTCTGCCTCTCCCCTCTGCCAATCCCTTCACTGGCGTCCCATTGCCCAGCGAATTCATTTCAAGCTTCTATCCAGGACCTACAAGGCTCTCCATGACCTCTCCCTTCCATACATCTCTGCCCTAATTTCCAAATATCTCCCCTCACGCACTCTCCGCTCCTCACAGGACCTTCTCCTCTGCTCTCCCCTTATCAGCTCCTCCCACAACCGCCTCCAAGACTTCTCCCATGCTTCACCCACACTTTGGAACTCACTGCCCCAACACCATCAACTCTCCTCCACTTTCACCAGCTTCAAAAACAACCTGAAAACTCATTTCTTCAGGCTTCCTATAACCTTCACTAAACCTTGTCACTACTTCCTCCACAAACATGTCCGCCCCTCACCTCCTGTCTCTTTCCCCCTCCTTGTAGATTGTAAGCCCTCGCAGGTTTGAAGCATTGTGGTGGGGAATTTGTCCATGGAGGCTGCAACCGTTGCTGCCACAATGGTTTGAAAACCCAGCGTTGAGTGACGTCCTCTCACAAATCCCAAGTGTGAAGGGGTTAGAAGCCGTGGAAGGAAGTTCTGGATTTTTATATAATGAATTTGCATTTTATTGCATGAAATAAGTATTTGATACAATAGAAAAACAGAACTTAATATTTGGTACAGAAATCTTTGTTGCCATTACAGCGGTCAAACATTTTCTGACTAAGTTTGCAGACACTGCAGCAGGGATTTTGGCCCACTCTACCGTACATATCTTCTCCAGATCTTTCAGGTTTCGGGGCTGTCGGAGGGCTATATTGAATTTCAGCTCCCTCCAAAGATTTTTCGATTGGGTTCAGGTTTGGAGACTGGCTAGGCCACTCCAGGACCTTGAAATGCTTCTTAGGGTACGTTTATGCTGCGTTTGTTAAATATGTTTTCGGGTACGTTTTACATACTGAAAAATGGATCCCAAAACGTATTTAACAATGTTCAAGTGAGACTCCATTGATTTCAATGTAAAATACGTATCATCGTTGAGACGATACGTATTTTACATACATTTTTGATCTGTTCAAAGTATTGACATGTCAATTCTTGATCCGTTTTAGACATTAAAAAGCCAATAGAAACAATAGTGATACATTTTGCAGTCCAGAAAACATATCCAAAAATGTACCACACTTGGTGCTACGTTTCTGGATCCATTTTACATATTGCAAAAACATATCCAAGATGCTGTGTGAACATACCCTTATGGAGCCACTTCTTAGTTGCCCTGGCTCTGTGTTTCGGGTCATTGCCCTGCTGGAAGACCCAGTCATGACCCATCTTCAATACTGTTACTGAGGGAAGGAGGTTGCTGGCCAAAATCTTACGATACAAGGCCCCATCCATCCTCCCCTCCATATGGTGCAGTCATCTTGTCTCCTTTGTAGAAAAGCACCCCTAAGGTATGATGTTTCCACCCCCATGCTTCACGGTTGGAATGGGGTTTTTGGGCTTGTATGGATTCTTCTTCCTCCAAACACGGCAAGAGGAGTCGATACCAAAAAGTTCTATTTTGGTCTCATCTGACCACATGACCTTCTCCCGCCTCCTCTGGATCATCCAGATTGTCATTGGAGAACTTCAAACGTGCCTTGACATGTGCTGGTGTGAGCAGGGGGACCTTGTGTGCCCTGCAGGATTTTAATCTATGACGGCATAGTGTGTTATTAATGGTAATCTGTGAGACTGTGGTCCCAGCTCTATTCAGGTCATTCACCAGATCCTTCCATGTAGTTCTGGGCTGATTCCCGACCTTTCTCAGAATCATCCTTTCCTCACAAGGCGAAATCTTGCATAGCGCCCCTGCCCAAGGAAGACTGACAGTCATCTTGTGTTTCTTCCATTTTCTAATAATTGCACCAATGGTTATTGCCTTCTCACCATGCTGCTCTTTCCCAGCCTTGTGCAGGTCTGCAATTTTGTCCCTGGTGTCCTTAGGCAGTTCTTTGCTCTTGGCCATGGTGGAGAGGTTGGAGTGTGACCGAGTGTGTGGACAGGTGTCTTTTATACAGGTAACAATTTCAAACAGGTGCAATTAATCAGGTAATGATTGTAGAGTAGGAGGGCTTCTTAAAGAAAAACTAAAAGGGCTTGGGGAGAGCCAGAATTCTTGCTGGTTGGTAGGTGATCAAATACTTATTTCATGCAATAAAATGCAAATTAAGTATTTAAAAATTGTACAATGTAATTTTCTGGATTTTTTTTTAGAGTCTGTCTCTCACAGTTAAAGTGTACCTTAAAGAGCCATCTTGCCTGCTGACTAGCGAGCTTGCACTGCTAAAGTGTAGCCGACCACTGCTCAGCCCGAACGCATTGTTGCACTACTCCGTATGGTGTGTTGCTGCATTCAGGGAGAGCTGCAAGCAGCTATAGTACAGAAGCACTGGCCAGCTTGCTGACTAGCACTAGTCAGGAGGCTGTTGCAGCTATAGAGTAGTTGCCTGCGGCCCTCCCCGATCAATACGTCATAATCTACAGAGTAGTGCAACAATGCATTGGGCGAGGGGAGTGGTTGGCTACACAATTGAAGCAACGTTCTTCCGAAAAGCATGCATGCGCACTAGTCAGCAGCCTCTTCTATAGTGTCTGTAGTAGTAAGGGAAGGAACGTCATCACTTACTGCCATACACATAGTAATAACAATAAATCAATGAAGCATGCAAATATATAACACATTGCATCAATAAAGTCTATATATATATTATAAGCCATAGTGAGCCTAATTAATAAAAACTCAAAGAGAAGAACTGGACAAACCCTTAAAGACTGTTAAACTTATGATGAAAATCTACTTCCGTAACCGATTTGAAAATGTATAGCAGGCTAATTTTTTTCATGCCAAGTATTTCCACTATATGTGGATGGCATTTTCACATTCCCACCCACACGAATGGTACTGGTCATTTACTACGGATCTACAAAGTGAAATCTGCACATTGTGCCAGGTCCCTTCTCACTCTTAGGGTAAGTTCACACAGTGGATTTCTGCCCCTGGCATCCTGGTTCGTTTTCTCGCTGAATTTCCACGCTGGCAAGCACAGCATTTCAACGAGGAAACTAATACGGTGCGGACGAGAATAGTGCCCTGGGAACTCACCCTTATTAAAGGGTTGGTCCTGCATTGGATGAATATAGCTGCTTATTTCTAACAAAAGCACCACACCTGTCCATAGGTTATATGTGGTATTGCAGCTCAGCTCCACTTCAATTGCATTTCTCTAGAAAACCAGCACTGCTATATTAGGATAAGTCTACACGGCAAGTGTCCAAATGCCACCCAAAATCCAACGGCATTTTGACACTTGCAGGACCTCGGGTTTTGCCGCAGATTTGTGCAAAAGCTGCAGTCGTTTTTCAGATTTGCTGTCGGCCCCGTACATTGAATGTATGGGGTCAAGGCAAATCCAAGCAGAATTTGGTGGAATATACAACATGTTGCATATTTCGCCTGATTTTAAACCCGACGGAAAAAAAATCCATGCTGTTTAGACTCCAGCTGTTCTCAAGCAAGAAAGCACTTAAATAGGACCTGCCTGACAAAGTGAAGTAGAACCAAAGATCCTCATTTTTCATTGCTGTCTATGCGGCAGTGTGCGCCATCGAAATACTGAATCTGCCGAAAATCTGATAGTAAAACTATGCCCTGTAGACATAGCCTTAGACAAGCTTGGAACTGTTTTCTATACATAAAATGAGCGTTTGTCTCACCTGTAAACTATCCGCTCTCTCTGCAGATCCTGCAGGCCGCAGCACAGCTCGGCAGCATAAAACACAGCTCTCTGCTCATCAAAGCCTGGGTTCCCCCATGTTGTATATGTGAAACTTCAGGTCCCCGCCATTCATAATGGTTAATACTAAGCAAAGGGCGTCCTTGGTTTCATAAGTGTAGGCTAAACTAACCTGAAATCACAAATAGCAATGATAAGTGGTTAACAGCAATGTTATAAACGTTACAAGCGTTAATGTACAATGTTACAAACAAAATGAAGAAGTGGGCATGCTGAGCCCAGCGAAACGCGTTGTTTTATGAGTTTTAACACAATAGTAAAAAAGCTGACAGTTTATTGGAACATATTTCCAGCGTCTAAAGTTTTGTTACTTTCTATATCGGAGCGCTTCCTTTGTTGTTTCCCTCAGGTGGCCAGAAACTAATCAAAACAACCACTTAAAGGGGATTTGCAACAAAGTAAAATTGACGTGGGAAGTTTGAAAAATAATAAACATTTTCACCATTCATCATTGTTAAAAATTCTGCACCATTTTTGTTTTAGCTGCTCCTTTAGTGATCCATTGTTTACAGCTCGTCTCCAGGGAATACGTCCAGTGATTAGAGCGCCTCAGTCCTGGTCGCACATGCTCAGACATTGCCTCTCTTCTCAGGCAGCTACTGAGTGTTCAAACCCCAGGTGCTGTCACTCTATTCCTGTCCTTTGGACTAGTTACTAATAAATCACACAGTGCAAAAAAAAAAACCTCAATGAGGTATGTGCATTTATAAAGAGGAAAAAAAATCCACAGGTTAAGTTTCTGCAGGGATTTGAACCAAGGACCCTTGTGCTGTAAAGCAAAAATGTTACCTCTGAGCTACAGTGTAGCTACTTACAATTCTATACATAAACAGACCTTTCTTTCACTAGAGAGAGGAAAGGCCTGGTGATGTCATCCTGCTGGGTCACATGATCTGCAATTCAAACAAATCACACACGCTCCGGCAGCTCTGTGTCCCACTTCTCTCGCCACGCTCCTGTTTCCGTCCCGGCGCACGCTCCTGCTGCCGACCGGGGGCGCGCTCGCCCCCTAGTGCGCGCGGCACTACAGGGAAATTTAAAGGGACAGCGCGCCGGTGATTGGTCTCACCGGGCGCTGACCCTATTTAAGCTCTGTCCCTTCCTAAGCACCTTGCCGAATCGATAGTGCCCTGTGCCTTGAAAGGAAGCGTTCCATATTGTGTCTTGCGTTATCATGTGTACCGTACCTTCTGCCTCCGTCCCTCGACCACGAACCACTGCCGCCTGTCCCCGACTACGAACCATTGCCGCCTGTCCCCGACTACGAACCACTGCCGCCTGTCCCCGACTACGAACCACTGCCGCCTGTCCCCGACTAGGAACCAATGCCGCCTGTCCCCGACTACGAACCAGGGCCGCCTGTCCCCGACTACGAACCATTGCCGCCTGTCCCCGACTACGAACCATTGCTGCCTGTCCCCGACCACGAACCATTGCCGCCTGTCCTGACCTTCTGCCTGTCCCTGATTACAAGCCTGCCTTACGATTCTGTACCACGCCACACCTCGGCAGCCACCGCAAGCAAGTCACGTCAGGGGTAGCGACCTGGTAGCATTCCGCCGCAGCAAGTCCATCCCACTTTGTGGCGGGCTCTGGTGAAAACCGGGACCCACTTAGACTCCGCTCCCTGGCGAGGCTTACACCACCGCTTGTGGTGGTCCAGAGGATCCACTACCACTGACCGTTACACACCCCAATGGCCACTTTCAGCAGGATAATGTGCTCTGAGGCCATGCAATGGATACTAGGCTGTTGCCTATACTACATACAGATTTCTTAATCTTTTGGATGTTTGTCGCACTTAAATGTCCCAGATCACCAAACAAATTTATATTAGACAAACCTAACACAAAAAAACATAAAATGCAGTTTTTAAATGAAGGTCTTTATTAGGGGTAAAAGTATTCAAAACCTACAGGGCCCTGTATGAAAAAACTAATTGTCGCCTCTCCCCCACCATCTCCTTAAGCATAAATTAACAGTGTTTTCTCACATCTTTAGGAAGTGGAGTTCAATTTCCCTCGTCTCACCCAGGCCGGATTACTGCCACACCTGTTCTAAAGCAAGAAAGCACTTAAATGGGACCTGCCTGACAAAGTGAAGTAGATCCTCAGAAGCATCATGGGGAGATCCAAAACAATTCAGGAACAAACGAGAAACAAGGTAACTAGATATTTCAGTCTGGAAAAGGTAATAAAACCAGCTTTAAAGCTTTGGGGGCTCAAGAGAACCTGAGTGAGAACTATTATCCACAGATGGAGAAAACATGGAACTGTGGTGA
The DNA here is from genome assembly GCA_025379985.1 of Phyllomedusa bahiana. NCBI lineage: Eukaryota > Metazoa > Chordata > Amphibia > Anura > Hylidae > Phyllomedusa > Phyllomedusa bahiana. Next base: position 41,208 of record JAODAL010003916.1, on the reverse strand, counting down.
ACCTTCCCAGGAGTGACCGGCCATCCAAAATGACCCCAAGATGTCACAAAACACCCCACAACATCCAAAAAACTGCAGGCCTCACTTGCCTCAGTTAAGATCAGTGTTTATGGCTCCACTATAAGAAAGAGACTGTGTAAAAATGGCGACAACCACTGCTGAGCAAAAGAACATAAAGGCTCGTCTCAGTTTTGCCAATAAACATCTTGATGATTTCCAAGACTTTTGGAAGGAGATTCTGTTGACTGATGAGACAAAAGTTGAACTTTTTGGAAAGTGCCAGTCCCATTACATCTGGCGTAGAAGTAACACAGCATTTCAGAAAAGGAACATCATCCCACCAGTAACACATGGTGGTGGGAGTGTGATGGTCGGGGGCTGTTTTGTTGCTTCAGGACCTGAAAGACTTGCTGTGACAAATGGACCATGAATTCTGCTGTCAACCAACAAATCCTGAAGGAGAAGGTCAGGCCATTTGTTCCTGACCTCAAGCTGAAGCGCACAGCAGGACAATGACCCTAAACACACCAGTAAGTCCACCTCTTAATGGCTTAAGAAAAATAAAATGAAGACTTTGGGGCGGCCTAGTCAAAGTCCTGACCTTAATCCGATTGAGATGCTGTGGCATCAAATTAAAACATCGGTTCATGCTTGGAAACCCTTCAATGTATGTGAATTACAACAATTCTGCAAAGATGAGTGGCCAAAATCCCTCCAGAGTGTTGTAAAAGACTCCTTGGCCATTATCGCAAATGCTTGATTGCAGTTGTTGCTGCTAAGGGTGGATCAACCAGTTATTTGGTTTAGGGGCAATTACTTTTTCAGACAGGGCCCTGTATGCTTGGAGTACTTTTTCCTTTAAAGGGGTTGTCTCACTACATTGATTCATCTCACCTCAGTCCTGTTTTCTTGGTCTCACTTTGAATTCAGGGGCGTGTCTACTGGTTTCTACTAGGCTGCAGTAGAAGCCAGGTCTGTAGCTATAGCAACCAGTACTGGCAGCCTATCAGGAGAGATCAAACTGGTCTGTAGCTCTAGTGACCTGAGGAGCTGATGCAGCCCATACAAGAGGGGATATCTAGGAGGAGGTAGGACACTGTTAATGGACATATATTGCTAAGTGACTTGTTTTTGCAAGATCTTTAACAAAAAATGCAGCAATCCTTGTAGTGAGACAACCCCTTTAATAATAAAGATTTCTGTCCTGTGCCTGACAAAAGGGGTATCTCTTAGTATGCAAAGCTGTGCGCCCAAAAAATGGGTCAAAATTTCGATAAGAGTTGCATAAAATAAGAAAATGTGTTAACTACACAGTCTAAACATTGTATGAACACAAGTATGGCCTGCTTATAAACTGACTAGTCTAAGGTAACACAAAGTATTAATAAATCTTCATTTTACCCAGGATGAACAGATAGAAAATGACTGCAGTGTGAATAAATTAGTAAAGTTGACTTTTTCGAATAAAATCCTCTGATAATTACCAGAGATGGATACTGTGTCTGTAGGCGATATCCATGCAGCCTCCCAGCGCAATTTAGTTTTCCTCCAAATCCCTTATAGGTGCAGTCACCACTAGGGTTCACTGTCCTCCCAGTCTAGTCAGCTTCTGACACAAATTACTACCCGCTTCACTATGTGACCCGTGTCCTTTAGCCCCTTAAGCTGTACACCTGAAAAGTAGTTAATGACCAGAAATTTTTTTTATGTTTTTGCCTCCCTGCGTTTCAACAGTTGTAACTTTTTTATTTTTTCAATGATGCAGTTGTATGAGGCCTTGTTTTATTCGAGAATAGTTTAAATTCGGTTATAAATAATTGCTGATTTTTTTTAATGAAAAAAAAAATGTTTTGTTTTTTAAATTTTTTTTTTCACCATTCACATTTCACACTTAATAACTTGTTAGATTAATTCTACAGGTTATTACGGTCGTGTGGATCCCTAATATGTGTAGGTTTTTTTGTGTGTGTAATATATGCACAATAATTTTGTATTAAATATTTATTTTTATTTTATTATTTATTTTTTTTATTCATTTTTTTTTTACACATTTTCTGTTTTTTTTTTTTTTTTTTAAATCCCATGAAGGGAGAACTGTTTTACAATCTATTTATTTTTTTTACACTTAGTAATGTATTAGCATATTCATATATGCTAATACATTCTAATTTGTGTCACTTTGACACAGGCAGTGATCAGGACAGCACACAGTCTGCCCTGGTCACTGGCTTGTTAGACAGCTCTGGGGTCACTCTAGGTCCCCAGGGCTGACTGTGCAGCCGTTCCCTGGGCTCTGTCGGGTCACCGGGTGTTCCGATCACCGACATAGCAGGGGAAACCGTTTGATTGCGCTGCGGTGACGCACCGCCGCAATCAAAGGGTTAAAGCATCGGGATGCGGAGGTTCCCTCTGCACCCCGGTGCTCGCAGGGGATGCTCTGGGATCAGGGCTGTGTAGTACAGCCCCGATCCCAGCGCAGCTGCGGCGCCGGGCACTGCAAACTCCGGTGTCTGACGTCTAAAGACGTCGCTGCAGACGACCGACCTGCACCAGCCGACGTCTAGAGTCGGTGGGCGGTCGTTAAGGAGTTAAAAAGGAGAAAAAGCAGGCAGGGCCCTGTAGGTTTTGATTAATTTGTCCCTTAATAATAAAAGACCTTCATTAAAAAAAACGCATTTTGTGTTACTTGTGTTAGGTTTGTCTGACATTTAAATTTGTTTGGTGATCTGAGACATTTAAGGGTGACAATTATAAAAAGATTAACAAATCAGGAAGGGGGCAAATACTTTTTCACACCACTGTTTAGGAATCCATGTGACACAAAGAGGAGGTTTCACCTACAGTTTCTTTCGCTGAATGCTACGATCAATTCTCACAATTAGTGTTAGAGTTTTAGCAAATCAAGGTTGTTCATCAGATAACGGATAATAAAATATTGTATAATTTTTCATTCTGCATAATTCATTAGTTATCATTAAGAATGATATTTACCAAAAAAATACTCCCCTCCAATGTTTAAATGACTGTCTCCATCTCCCACTTTCATGGCGTATTGATAGGATATGCCATCAAAATACGATAGGTGCATGTCCCACCTCAAGAATTGGGCCTCCGAAAATCTCACTACAGAACAGTCAGTCGTGTTTGCACTCAACTCTCCATTCTGTTCTATGGTAGTTCCCAGTTCAGGTAAGCGGTGTGCTTGGCTATATTCAGAACTCCCATAGAACAGAATGGAGAGCTGTGCACATGCACAACTGACTCTCTGCTCTCTATGGAGACTTTCAGGGGACTGTCTCCAATATAGGTGTTTGTCTCAGAGATGGGACCTGCACTTATAACACTTTGATGGCTTATCCATACTTGACAACTTTTGGAAGTGGCCTTCAGGGAGATTTTGAATTGCAGCTTGCCGCCTTGATGGTTTGAGTGGGCCACACCCCCTGGTTTAAATGACACACCTTTTGCATAAAGCCACACCCCCTTGTCACATCTGTGTAACAGCTTTGGAGGAAAGGGATGTGGTATCCTTCAGCTTTACTGGATGCTGGATCTCCTAACCAGCATCCAAGCTGGATGACAGCACATCAATCAGCTTTCCTTCAGAGCCCAGCTACAATGTGGTCCCTCTGCACCAAGTGTTGTCAGCGTGGCATCTCATGATGCTTTACCCTGGCACCAACACTACTTCCAGAGCAACCCACAGCCTGTAAAAAAAAAAAGTCCTCAGATGTATAAAGTGGTTTAGCTGCCATATAAGCTTAGGCTAAAACCGAGCAAACATGATCAACTTGTGACTGTTTGGCCCCTTTTCAGCCATATAGTCTACACTAGTGTATATAGTGCCCGGCGCGTTTTTGGAACGTTTTTTCGGCATGGTTTTTGGCCTGGCTATTAATTTGTATGGGTGGAGACCTCATCCAGAAATTCATTAAAACCTCATCAAAAACCTCTTCTGAAGAAGCGCGTTTCAGGCGAGTTTTTGATGCTGTTTTGGGCACTGAAAAATCAGCGTCCCAAAAAACCGTTTGAACGTACCCCAATAGCCATGCCAAAGAGTGCATTCTAAAAGTTACCAGTACCTGATATGGCCAATACAGATAAAATACCGGCCCTGGCCCCCTGCAGTAAAACTGTCCCTGACCATGGTTTTCCACATTGGTGGCAAACCTACCATAGCTGGAGATTTACCAACTCTTCAGGGAGACCGGGAGAACTCCCCCCTTTTCACGGAGTCTCCCTGACGATCAGGGAGAGTTGGTAAGTATAGGTTTATCCTGTTGATAGGCCATCAAGTGCAATATAGGAACACCCCTTTAAGGGCCCATGAACTTTTGGGCACCACCCTAGTGCTTGAATGGCCAGTTCTCCCCTGGGAAACAATCGCTAAGAAATCGGAAGACACAGGTGAAACAGTATGTTCAAAAGATCTTCATCTCCTACAAAGCGCAGGGATAATTCCACAGTCAACACAACGACTTTGGGGAAGAAGAGACAAGACGCTTGTTATCCACTAAATTGAATACAAATTCCAGAGTGTGTTCTCATTTATCCTCTGAAAGCTCCCTTCTTGAGGGACTCAGCATTAACCCGTCAGCTGGTTCCGGTCATTTTGTCTGGGAGACCCCGATTGTGCCAACAGATTTATGTGTATAATTCCAGCAGTATCATTTCAAAAGCTGGGATCAGAGGTCCTGTGGATTCTGTCGCCCGGCGGAGACCACGGGACAAAGCGGCTTCTGTTCTGACTATAGGGCAGAGCTACATTTACAAAGTCAACTTGTCTTCTCCATAGATGGACCAGTCATGTACCGGTCACATAAGGAGGGGTCACCAGTTCAAGACCTGATGACTTAAATTTCTTTATTTATTGTTTTTTTGTGCTCCCCAAAACGACAGTAGATTATCAATGATTCGGATTTAAGTGACAGTAGGCTTTTTTGGATGTTGAACCAAATCGGGAAAATTCTCTTTGATAAAAACCAGTAACATTTTTGAGGTATAAGGCACTAAATACTTCAATAAGCTTAAAGGGGTTTTGCCACGAAGTGAGTTCATTAGCTCTTAATCTGCTCAGGACAGACTATAAACAAAGCACAGCAGCCTCACATGGGAGAGGGAGGGGGGGGCTGAGCAGTAAGGGAGCTTTGTGCAATGTGTACTCAAATAATTACATTAGAATCAGTGGATTCTCTATACAAAAGACACAACATCTTTCTCCACAGCCCCTTGCTAGCTCATTCATGTTCCCTGTCATCAGATAAGAAGTGCAAATATGCAAGGGTGGCCTGTCAGCTCTCCTGGTCATGACTAAAGCAAACTTTTAAGTAACTAAGGGCTTGTAAAGAAAGCTGTAGGCTTCACTTTTTGTAATGACATATATTTAGAAAAATTTATACCCATTTTGGAGGATCCCACGTCAACATTACATCGTGGCAAAACCCCTTTAATAATATTCCTGGAACTCACTTTCGTGTCTCAAGTAACCCACAGGCACATTGAATTCACTAGAAAGTAGAAAACTATTGTCTTCTACAGTGAGAAAAAAAACTGTAATAATTCTCACTAGGATGAAGAAATGAATGACACAATGTGCTCCTCAGTCTATTGAGCTTCCAACAAGTTAGGATGCCCCTACGTCAGATTAAAGGGGTAGGTACCAGAGAGCCATCGTGATGTTTAACCTCCATTTGTGACTTCCGAGTGCAAATCCCTGTACCTCTTCATTCAGTCACTCATCAGGAGGGGAGTGTATAGTAGTGAGCAGTGCAACTTCATGGTAAGAACCAATTGGATCACAAATTCGTTAAGCAATGTCAGAGTAAATTTAGAAAGAAATATGTCGTTGGTGATGTCTCCTTAAAGGGATTGTGTCACTACAAAGATTAGCTTTCAACATGTAGGGAACGGCAAATGAAAACTTTTTTGAAATATATTGCTTTGTTTATTTTGCTTTGTAGAGGAGATAAGAGATTTTATCTGCTCTGAGAGCACACAGGTTTCTCTAGGTTACTGACCTGCTCTCCCCTTCTCTCTCTGCTCTTTGTCTTATCTGAGAGCAGGGAGTGACATCACCACAGGTCGGCATACAAGACTGCTGACAGCTTGACAACAGAGTAATTATTTGCTATCTATAGAGTAGAGAGCTTCAGAGCGGATATGCTAATCACTGCTATAGAACCAGCCACATCCTGATCTGGAAGATGCAGGATGCATGACTCTAAAGCTGGTAATACAACATGGTAATACAGCCCCTTAAAAAAAGTGTTATTCAGAAGATGATATGGAAACTGGATCTGAAATAACTGGATCTGAAAAACTGAAATAACAGGACATTGATCATAACATTGATCCCTTCTCATGGCAGAGGCTGTTCAAAAAATGTAAAAATGTCCAAAAATGTAAAGGGACACAATCAATGAGGTACATCATCATCTGGAGCAGTTGCCTAAAAAACCTCTATGATGCCGAGCACAGGACGCTGGGAGATTTAATGCAACATGTCAAAGAGCTGCAATAAGGGAAAATTGACTATTTTCTTGTCACGGCCGTTGAGGAGCTTAACACCTTAATGACCGCCCACCGACTTTTGACGTTGGGCAATTCAGGTCGTTCGTCTGCAGCAACGTCTTTTGGCATCAGAGTTTGCGGCGCCGCAGCAGCGCTGGGATCGGGGCTGTACTACACAGCCCTGTTCCCAGCGCAGCTCCTGCACCCTGCACCCTGGTGCTTTAAAACTTTGATTGCCGCGGATTGTCACCGCAGTGCAATCAAAGGGTTTCCCTGCTCTGTCGGGTGATCGGGACACCGGGTGACCAGACAGAGCCCGGGGAACGGATGCACAGTCAGCCCTGATCACTGCCCTGATCACTGCCTGTGTCAGACTGAAACAGATTATAATGTATTAGCATACAGTACATGAATATGCTACTACATTACTAACTGTAAAAAAAAATGTAAAACAGTTCTCCCTTCATGGGATTTTAAAAAAAAAGAAGGAAAAAACATAAGTTTTAAAAAAAAATAATAAAAAAATAAATAAAATAAAAATAAATATTTAAAAAATAATTGTGCATACATTACACACAAAAAAAAACACTACACATATTAGGTATCCACACAACCATAATAACCTGTAGAATTAATCTAACGAGTTATTAAGTGTGAAATGTGAATGGTGTAAAAAAACAAAACAAAAAAATTGGAAAAAAAAATTCTACAATTATTTATAAGTGAATTTAAACTATTGCCCCATAAAGTACAACTTGTCTGGAATAAAACGAGGCCTCAAACAACTGCGTTATTGAAAAAATAAAAGTTACAACTGTTGAAACGCAAGGAGGCAAAAACTAAAAAAATGTTCTGGTCATTAACTACTTTTCAGGCCCGGGGCTTAAGGGGTTAAAGCGAGCGATATGGAAAGAGTTAGATACAGTCTCTGGATCCAGGTGCCTGTGAAGGAAAACATCCAATGTGAAAATTGCTGCTATTCCCCCAATATGCGGCCAATACGTTCAGGAACACAGAGCGCTGCGTCCAAATGTGTCTGGCAGAAAACGATCATCAGTTCCAGCATCTTCCATATTGATGGTGTATCATCAGGATGTGTGATCAGCCCCTTTAACGCAGAACCTGCAGGAGATGTCCAGATACATGTGGCTATCCCTTCATTCTGCTGACTGAAAGACCCCTGCCTCTGCCGGAGTTTCCATCATTTTACCCAGGAAGCTCTGGATGAACAGATAGTAAATGGCTGCAGTGTAAATAAATTAGTGATGTGAATTTTTCCGAATAAAATCCTCTGATTATTACCAGAGATCGCTACTGTGTCTGTGGGCGACATCCATGCAGCCTCCCAGCGCCATTTAGTTTTCCTCTAAATCCCTTATAGGTGCAGTCACCACTAGGGTTCACTGTCCTCCCAGTCTACGTCAGCTTCCGACACAAATTACTACCCGCTTCACTGTGTGACCCGTGTTATTTGAAATGGAGAAAAAGCAGGAAAAATGTGGTATTTTTTCACCTATTAATGTGAATTATTAGAATTCTATGCAAGTTTATTGACGGTTTAATTATGCGCAATGATTTCTGAGTTTGCAGAATGCTGCTTTTGTCATGAATCTTTCAGCACAATCAATAATGACCAGCATTTCATGGCTACATTATTCTCCGCTATAACTGGACTTGATCATGTGCATAAATTATGCGTCTCAGCTGTACACTGATATGCAATATGATGGAGAATAAAACGTATAAAAGACGCCCAGTGCTAAACTGCTTCAAGACAGGAGTATGAGCAAAGGACTTCTATAGCAAAAAGTTATAAGGGGCTCTATGTGGTCACAGCTACAAGTAGGAAATAGACTGTCACTATCATGATCACATACAGAGTTCTCTACTGTTACTTTCTACCTATCACTCTTTTTTCTATCCTTTCAGCCTTCTATATACTTCTCTCTCCCTTCTTCTCAAAAGGTGTAAAGTTCCTCATTAGGGAGAGCGGTCACATATCAGGGACCCCACATAGTAGAGCTGGAGAGCAGAAACCCACCAACTACTTGTTCCCTACAAAAATGAACAATGTTCTAGAACAGGCGTCCTCAAACTGCGGCCCTCCAGCTGTTGGGAAACTACAACTCCCATCATGCATTTATATAATCTAGAACAGTGGGAATGATGGGAGTTGTAGTTTCCCAACAGCTGGAGGGCCGCAGTTTGAGGATGCCTGTTCTAGAACCTGAATAGACCCCCTTCAACCTCTGGGCCCCATAGCAGGTGCTATGGCTATAGGTACACCCACGGGATTCATAGTGCAAATCATGGGGACTCAGGGCCACCCTTTTCGGGGCTATTACTCCGATGCTGTGAGGCATCAGAGTAGATACCAGAACAAGGGTAAATTAGTGATCTACAATCTGGTTTTTATATTGCCCTTCAGTTTTGGATCTCTGGAGACTGGGGAGCATTTGAAGATCTCTAACATCTAAGCATAAAGACATCAGGACACATGAAAGTTAGCCTTATAAACCCTTTCTTTTCCCTGGTGTACCCTTTTTGACTATAAGATACTAGATATCAGTACATAGTGGGTGGATCACCAATATCTGGCTTTGAAAAGCCTCTACATCATAAGATAATCTTTGAGGTATATTGATTAATGTGTTATTTATAAGTTTTAGCCGTCAGTACTTTTGTGCAGTGATTTCTTATGGAAAACTATGGTTCAGAAAATCACTTTTTAGACAGTGACTAGTGAGGACACTTATACATCATCAGTTGCTCCACTGAAATGCAAATATAATCAAATAAGCTCAAGGAAAAAGAGCTAAGACTCTGCTGATGAGTATCTGGTATGGTTGTACTCGCAGGTTCAGGGAATCGGGTGTGACTTCAAAAACTATACATCCAACAGGTCCTAGCTCTTTCACCTTGAGCTTATTTTAATATATTTAAATTGCAGTGGATTGACCATGGCCTGATGAGTCTCCACACACCTACATGAACCTCTACTCAGTGAGGAACTTTACCCTTTTTGAGCTACATCAAAAACCTCTCACCTGAACTTTAGTCTTGAGAAAAGACGGCTCCAGGGAGACATGATTAATTTATATAAGTATATTAAAGGGGTTTTATCATTACAAAGATCATGTCTCAGATTATGGGGACAGTAAAAATAAGCACTTTTGTAATTGGGTTGCATTACCTCAGTCACTTGGTTTAGCAGATATGAGCTTCTCTGTAAATCTGTATTCGGTTTCTGCTGTTGCTCTGTTGCTGGTCGGAATGCCCCCTGGTCGATTCCCTAGACACGCCCCCTGCACTGTGATTGGCTGGCTGATATTTCATTCAGCCTGTTGGGATATGCCCCTAGACAGGAAACGCCCCGGCCACGCCCCCTGTGCTATGATTGGCTGCTTGCACTCTGTGTTTACTCCCCTCTGAGCTGTTAAAATCGATAGTGAAACCAAGGTCTGCTGGCTCTATGTACATCTCCCAGCTCTAGGGGGAAGGATCTGGGCAATTACTGCCTGTTTAAAGGGCTTTTGCCAAGAGGTGGATTCACCTCCTCACAGGTCCAGTCCTTAAGCTGCTACTTTGAAAAGAGGGCATTCTGTTCCTCAGATCTAATGCAAGCCCCGCCTCCTTATGACGTCATCAGCTGTAGTGTATAACATAAGGATTAAACACTGTGCCTGTATAAGCTGCTTGTATAGTGCAGTGCTTAGGTGATCAGCTCTGCAAGACAGAGGTTAGGAGTTCAAGCCCCATCAGTAGTTTTTTTTTTCTTTTATAAATTGTACACATATGTAAAGATATGAAAATATATGTGTAGACATCTATAATTTTATTTATATACACACACAAAGCTCCCCTATATAGTGACCCACCCTCGCAGTAGTCACACCAAGCACTTCCAACATATGTGATACAATGCATATATTCTGGGGGATGAGACATGATATAGGGGAGCTATGTATGTGTTTATATATCATTATAGAGATTGACATATATATTTTAGGTCTCTCTACTTATGTGTAGAATTTAGGGGGGGGGGAGAAATATTCTGTGAGGGACTAGAACTCCGAACCCCTTCCTTGTAAAGCCAACACTCTACCACTGCACTACCAGGCCAAGTTAGTTACAGGTTGAGCAGTGTCTTCTCTCAAAGCTGAGTGCTCCTCCCCCCATTTTCACTCACATGTCACTGACAGCAAACAGAGATCTTTACATGAAGCTGACATTTTTCCTTGTAGTTGAGCAAAGATCTCTGCCTGTTGTCAGTACAATTTGGGTGAACACCACTAGAAGTGAAAGCTGCTGACTTTCAGTGTAATTTGTGTGATAAGAGATATAACAGGTGCTTGCTGGAGCTTGCTGGAGCCTCAAGGCTGCAGACATAAGCAGGCAGGAGGCTACAGAGCTGTTATATCCAGACAACCTTCTGCATCCCCTGCTTTATAGAAAATGATGATGTCACAGTTCTTCAGTGAGGAGAGACACGCCTCCAGGGAGGGGAGACACGCCTCCTGGGAGGGGAGACACGCCTCCTGGGAGGGGAGACATGCCTCCTGGGAGGGGAGACACGCCTCCTGGGAGGGGAGACACGCCCCTGGATTTCAAACTCAATCTGAGAAAATTAACTGAACAGCCCGAACAGCTCAAATGATAACACTCCTTTAATGGTTCCTACAAAAAATATGGGGATAAGCTATTTCAATGTAAAAACCCCTCAAAAGACAAAGGGACATTGTCTTCGGCTGGAGGAAAAAGGATTCAATATCCAGAGGAGACCAGCGTAAATCTGTGGAATAGCCGCCTGAGGAGCTGAGGAGCAGGAACAGACGAGGGTTTCAAGAAAGACTTAGATAACTACCTGACACTAAAGAATATTAATACTTATGTAGAAATATAAAATTCTGGATCCAGCCTGATGGCGACTCTGGGATCAGAAATGAAATCTTCCTTAGAGCAGATTTGTTCTTGCCTTAAAGGTTTCAAAGCATTCACCAGTAGGGAAACTAGGCTTAAAAAAACTACTCATCCCCTTTCCTTCACTCACATTTTCTCGACCCTTGATGGACATTTGTCTTTTTTTCAACTGTACTAACTATGTTATCTACTCAACCAGTATTCCACCCTGCACTGAGGAGTGGTAAACACCCTGAAACAGCTGTCTGCAGATGAATTTCTAGAATGGCTTTACCCCCAGTCATATTACAAGACTCAGCAAGTTGATTAGGACTTGAAAAAAGCTATATCCGTTAGGTGGCGCTGCAGAGTCATAGCTCTTTTCCCTTGAGCTTATACGAGTATATGCCTATTTCTCATTTCCATCCATCTCCCAGTTCTCAGTATATTAGTCCTATATCAGCTACGTCACCGGTCTTTTTCTGTAATGTATAGATCCAACCCTAAGGTGCAGCATGGATTGGTCAGTATTACAGGACTTGTTTTATCTTTAAAAATGAATTTAAGTGCATGCTGAAATGTATATTTCTTAAACTGGCAACATAGATTTTTCTATTGCCAACATAGAAAGGGGAAAATACATGAAAGAACAATGCGAGTCACTATCCTAACCACAGGGTGATAGAAGACCACCAGCATACTGGTCCGAGGCGCCAATCCTTGTAGAGCACATCAGTGTGCCTAGGTAAATGTAAGAATTCATTCATGTGTGTCCGGTGACATGGAGCTACCCCTGACAGAGCCATTAGATGCATTGTTGCTGGCATCCTCTTCAGGACTGCATAGGCTCACATTGAGCATGGTGCTGGCATCTATGGGCATGGTACCAAACTGGATCAAAAAAAAAAAGAAAAAAAGTAGTCAAGATTTTTTGATCTTGTAAAACCACGCCAATAGAAAACTATGTGGAATTGCCAGACATTGTGAATGCACCATTTGCTGCTTTGGGGTCGAAAGGGTGACAACCCTGTACCAAGTACATAGATCCAGGCAGCAATATGGCCAGTGCTGCAGTATATTTGTTACAGCCTGAGGTGGGATTAAAAAGGACTTACAAATCAATACTTGTAAGCACTGCTGCTATTAGGAAAGAGACCATGCATTAACGGCCTTGACCACTGGAAGTCTCGGGCAGTGTGACATCCACTGGCTGTTGCTTCATCCCTTCCGGATGTTTCACTGCTTAAAGGGGATGGTATCGCTTCATCAGTTTGGCTGTTTTCTTGTAGCTTCATTTTCTCAGTTCCTGAAATCCATGGGCGTTTCTTCCCCTCCAAGCTGGGTGTTTCTAAACTGAAGGGGGATGACATCATCCCCCCTTCACTGTTTGTGCTAGCTCCCTAGTCAGTGTGTTTGTTTGAGATCAGTGGGAGGGGATAGTACATCCCTGCTCTTCCCCCACCTCTCTGTCTGAGTCCACATGTCACTGTGTTGTTCCTCTCCCTATGCAGTCCTATTTTGTAAGAGCTGTTTGTTTACATACCACAGGCCTGCATTCAGTCTAGACAGTCTTCTATGAACTCAGAGCACTGATCTCTTCTCCTCTCACAGCTGAAGGTTTGTTACAGTTGAATCCAGTCTTCTATGAACTCATCCAGAGCAGCACAGATCTGTCTCCTTTCTGTGTTTACACGCCGCAACATTAGGCACCGAGGCACAATTCTGCTGTTTTCTGATTGTAGAAGCAGCTGCAGTGTTACTGTGCAGCTCCGGGCTGTGCAGAGTGAAATGTTGCCGGCCCCTTATTCTGAGTAAGAGAGGCAGGAATGCACGCTCCCGTGAATACGACCGGGGGGCCAGACATATATACAGATATATTTTTAAAATATATTGCTTTGTTTATTTTTTTGTTGAGGAGCTACAAATGGTTTAATCACCTCTGAGAGCTCTCAGGTTTCTTTAGTTACTGACCTGTTCTGCCTGCTCTCCCCTGCTGTTTGTCTTATCTGATAGCAGGGATGACATCATCACACAGAAAAGCTGGCAGTTTGAGAGCTTGAGTGTTATCTGATCTAACAAAGGAGAAAAATTATTTTTGTTTACTTTAGCTTTGAATCTTCTCTGGAATTTAGGGTGCTTTCACACAGTGCGTGTTGGATGCGTTTTTTTGTGCAGAAATGCACAGCAATTAATGCTGTACGTTTCTGCACAAAAAACGCATCCAAAAAACACCAAAAATGCAGCTGTGTGTGAAAGCTCTCTAAAGCAGGAAACTTTTCTTAATCTAATCTCATTAATTAGCAGACCTTTGTATCTCACAACTAAGATGCTAATTACCCACAGCCTGACCAGGAAGAGACAGGAATCAAAACTGCTCTGGAAAACAGCGAGGTGAGACAACCCTTTAAGAAAACCTATAGACGTTTTAGTAAATATTTGTGTTCCTATGAAATTACATTTTCAGGAGCATCTCCTCTTATAACTGTGTGTTGTGCTGTTCCTCTATTATTCCTTCTATAAATTTATTACGGAATCCGTCAGATGGGTGTTATCAACTGGAAGCGTGTCCCTACTCAGTCTGACATTGTCCAATCAGTGCTGATAATCAGTGCGTGCAGGGACGTACCCCATAGAAAAGTGGAATGGTAACGCCCATTTGACAGATTCAGTAACACAGTTCTAGGAGGAGTAACAGAGGAACAGCACAACATAGAGTTATAAGAGAAGAGGCTCCAGAATTGTTATTTCATAGGGAACACAAGGATTTACTACAACAGACCTGTCAGGTCACAGGGGCTCTTTAATGGATGCCATTGTGCTCATTAGTTGTACTAGTTGATACGGGATTTTACAGATTACGAGGGCTAGGACGACGGGTAGGCGTCCATGGGAAAATTCAGTGCCATCCATGCCTCTTTATTGCACCCACCTGCCTTCAATGAAGTGGCGCCCTTGGTAGTTGCCTATCTTAGGGCTTAGGGCCCTAGAATACCTTGTCCCAGTCCTGCAGATCACATAATCTAAAGGGGACCACCCTGACTAAAAGACTGAAGAGGTCATCAGTGTGGATCCCACAGGAGATGTGGACCTCCAAAATCTCCCCTTGGAAATTTCTGCATCATGACGATATTATTTCAGCCACAAAGACTTAACAGCCCAGTATAGTGTGACATTACTCCCACTAGGACACGTCACCGGATGTTTTACGGTACATTTTCCCTTGTGCATTCTACATTAGCGAGCCCACTGTGTATAGATCACTACCTTAAGTGGCCAGCTACTTGTAGAAATTAGAATAGAAGTATACGTTACAGCTAATAATGGCTTACATTATCAATTAACATCAATTATTGAAGGAAGTTGTTTTTTTTTCAATAGGATTTCATCGTAGCCAAAGGAAGTATGATCAATATTTAACTTCGCTTGGACAAATTTACAGCACTCAGCCTATTGATTGTTTCCTGGGAGGTGGAATGTGCAGGCGGTGTCCGGAGCGCTTACACCGGGGGTGATATATGAAAGCAGAGACATGTGAAGGACATTGCACTCTCTGCAGAGCGGGTCATTGATCTGCTGACCCTGCTCTCCAGCCAGTAGACATTGGTAAAATAAACCACTGGTTATATGTAGGGTTCACATTCTTCTACAAGGTGCAGATGTGGAAGATGTTTTATAACCACTGGTAACAATGCAGTACATTCAACAATCTTAAAGGGGTACTCCCACTACATTGATTTATCTTATCTTAATTCTTTACTGTAAGAGCAGAGAGACTGTGGAACTCTCTGCCAGAGGAACTTGTCATGTTGAATTCTTTAACAGAGTTCAAATAGGGTTTGGTTGCATTTCTGGATCATAATAATATAACAAGTTATAGTGACCAGGATTCTGGAGAAGGGTCTGGATACATTTCTAGATGTAATAAAATAACAAGTTATAGTGACCAGGATTCTGGAGAAGGGTCTGGATACATTTCTAGATGTAATAAAATAACAAGTTATAGTGACCAGGATTCTGGAGAAGGGTCTGGATACATTTCTAGATGTAATAATATAACAAGTTCTAGTGACCAGGATTCTGGAGAAGGGTCTGGATACATTTCTAGATGTAATAATATAACAAGTTATAGTGACCGGGATTCTGGAGAAGGGTCTGGAGACATTTCTAGATGTAATAATAGAACAAGTTATAGTGACCAGGATTCTGGAGAAGGGTCTGGATACATTTCTAGATGTAATAATATAACAAGTTATAGTGACCAGGATTCTGGAGAAGGGTCTGGATACATTTCTAGATGTAATAATATAACAAGTTATAGTGACCAGGATTCTGGAGAAGGGTCTGGAGACATTTCTAGATGTAATAATATAACAAGTTATAGTGACCAGGATTCTGGAGAGGGGTCTGGATACATTTCTAGATGTAATAATAGAACAAGTTATAGTGACCAGGATTCTGGAGAAGGGTCTGGATACATTTCTAGATGTAATAATATAACAAGTTATAGTGACCAGGATTCTGGAGAAGGGTCTGGATACATTTCTAGATGTAATAATATAACAAGTTATAGTGACCAGGATTCTGGAGAAGGGTCTGGAGACATTTCTAGATGTAATAATATAACAAGTTATAGTGACCAGGATTCTGGAGAGGGGTCATTGTTCCAGGGATTTTTGCGATTGCCAGATTGGAGTCGGGAAGGAATTTTTCCCTACAATGAGGACAATTGGCTTCTACCTCATTGGGGTTTTTTGCCTTCCTCTGGATCAACACCTTAGCACAACAGGCTGAACTGGATGGACGTCTTGACTTTATTAAGACATACAAACTATGAAACTATGAAACTACCTCAGTCCTGTTTTCTTGGTTTCATTTTGAATTCAGGGGCATGTTTACTGGCTTCCACTAGGCTGCAGTAGAAGCCAGGTCTGTAGCTATAGCAACCAGTGCTGGCAGCCAATCATGAGAGAGTAAACAGCGACCTGAGGAGCTGATGCAGCCCATACAAGAGGGGATATCTCAGACTAGGTAGGACACTGTTAATGGACACATATTGCAAAGTGACTTGTTTTTGCAAGATCTTTAACATAGGCAATCCTTGTAATGAGACAACCAATTTAAGGTGAAAGGGTCATCTGTACATGGGGGAGGGAATTTCTGTGGACTGAACTTATTGTACAAGGTAGTCAATATGTTGAATGATTTACCTGCACTCTTTCCACATATAAGTTTAATGTACTGTGTTGGTGTAAAATTCTGTCTGTGGTACTTTGCACACTTAAAGGGGTTTTGCCAGGACGTGCCTTATCTGCTAAAAATCAAATGTGAACAAGCCATGCTGACGTGAGAGAGGGAGAGACACAGCCAGAGCACAGAGCCATGCATAAGGGATCGTGTGAAATGTTCACTCAAATAATCAAACTACAACTAGTGGATTCTGTATACAAAAGACAACATATTTCTACCCGGTGCCTTGAAAGCTTCTTCAGCTCCCTCTCATCAGATAAGAAGTGTGCTCTGCCCAAGCCTGGCCAGCACCTTTTGTCAGGTCGTATCTATTAGAAGCTTTTAAGTAACTAAGGGCAGGTAAGGCAGCCTGTAGCTCTCTCAGACTGAAATTTTTGTAACCACATGTATTTAGAAAAGTGATTAAATAAAAAACATACAGAAAATGGGACATTACTTACTCAAAAAAACACTCCAATTCTTTGGGACTTGTTAACAGCTCAATGGCTGAACAAACATGAACCCAGTAGCTAGCAACTTTGCCATTTATGCTGTCTGGGAAAAAGATCACATGTGCAGCTAATTGCTAGAGCAAGATGAAAAACTGCACACCAACTTGGTGCAGTTGGTGTGCAGTTTTTCATCTTGCTCTAGTAATTAGCTGCACATGTGATCTTTTTCCCAGTCAGCATAAATGGCAGAGTTGCTAGCTACTGGGTTCATGTTTGTTCAGCCATTGAGCTGTTAACAAGCCCCAAAGAATTGGAGTGTATTTTTAAAAGTGATTAAAAACCCATTTTGGAGGATCCCACTTCAACATTACATCGTGGCAAAACCCCTTTAAAGCGAACATGTCAGAAGGAGAGAAGCTGAGCTCCGTGGGATACAGGTTTGTATGATTTGAAGCAGGATTTACGAGCAAAGAGAAGAGTAAATGTGACCGGACTCCTAGGAGAGACAATAAGAGTCCTGCTTCCCCGCCCACACACAGTGATTGGCAGCTTTCCATGTATCAATATACATTCAGAGCAAACTGTCAATCAGTGCATGTTGGCAGGGTAAACAACTCTTATGGTCTCTCCTAGGAGTCCTGTCATAACTTTCACTTTCTGTTTTAGGATGGTCTTTTCTTTCCACTCTGAAATCCTGCTTCAAATTATATAAATCACAGAGCTCAGCTCCTCTCCTCTATCATATAACCATATATATCACAGAGCTACGCTTCTCTCATCTATCCTATAACCCTATATATCACAGAGCTCAGCTCCTCTCCTCTATCATATAACCCTATATATCACAGAGCTCAGCTTCTCTCCCTCTATCACATCCTGCTCTAGGGTAGTATAAACCATTTGACAGGTTTGCTTTAAGTCCATTGTGTATTAATGATAAGCGCTGCAGTGCATCAAGCGGGGTTAAAACAGTCAGGTTTAGTTCCATAGAACTAGAAAGCCTTTTAACCTAGGTTAAAACTTAATCATTGTACAATAAAAATAAATAAAACAGAGGCATACTTACCTCCCGATCCTCCATCACTGCTGTTTTGTAGAGCCCCGGGATACAGTCCTCTTCACCTTCTGTACCATGTGTCATCCTACATTCACTCGCTATGCACCATAGGAGGTCTCTACTGATGGACATAACGCAGCACAAGTGAAGAGGAGCATTTCCTGGGGCACTAAAGAATGGCAGCAGTGAAGGATCAGGAGGAAAGTATGATTTTTTTCCTATTTGTCTCCAACCTGGCCATAAAAATCTGGAACACCTCTTTAATGTTTGTCAAAGTTAAGGGTATGCCCTCATGCGCCTAGTCTAGGCATAGGTTTCCAATCTAGAGATCTTGGCAACTTGGCCAGTCCAAGCATTAAGAGACCCACACAGGTAATCTCGCAGTCCTATCAGAAGTGCATTTATTTGGCACAGGGGTGCAGATCTCTATGATCCCTTAAAGCTTTTAAAGGAAAGTGGAGACTCTTTGCGTTATCTATTCCTGTAGGTTCAATATTGACTGCAGATAAAGCTTTATTTTGACTTTAAATGTGATAATTAGTAGACAAGGCCCCTCCACTTCCCTAGGCAAAGATGTTCTGCAGCAGTTGTAATATTAACCAGTCGCTGTAGAACCTCATACATACAGTATTCCACAAAAGTGAGTACACCCCTAATATTTTTGTACATATCGTATTATATCTTTTCATGGGACAACACTGAAGATATGATACTATGATACAATGTAGTCAGTGTACAGCTTGTATAACTGTAAATTTGCTTTGCCCTCAAAATAACAACACACAGTCATCAATGGCCAAACTGCTGGCAACAAACGTGAATACACTCCTAGGTGAAAATGGAGAAATTGTGCCCAATTTGCCTTTTTCCCTCCACAGTGTCATGTGACTCGTTAGTGTTACAAGGTCTGAGTTGGTGTGTAGGATATGAAGAAACTGATTAGGGTTGTGCTTTGGATTTAGATCAAACTCAAATTCGACCCCAAACTACGCTTTTCAATTGACATTTGCCTGAATCAAATTTTAGCATAAATCACCAAAAATGTATCTTGAACTGTAACCATAACCCTAAGTTCGGGTTAAAGGGGTTTTTCCACTATCTCATTTCATACCTCCTGCATCCAGCTCTTCAGCTCTGTGTGCTCAAAAGGAGGTGTGTGTGATTTGTTTGAATTGCATATCATGTGCCAGCAGGATGACATCACCAGCCTTTCCTCTCTGTAGTCAAAGAAAGGTCTGTTTATGTATAGAATTGTAAGTAGCTACATTGTAGCTCAGAGATAAAACTTTTGCCTCCATGCACAAGGGTCCTCGGTTCAAATCCCTGCAGGAACCAAACCTGTGGATTTTTTTTCTCTTTATCAATGCACAGACCTCATTGAGGTTTCTTTTTTTTAATTTATTAACACTGTTTGACTAATTACTAAGGAATACAGAGAACAGGGCTAGAATGACAGCACCTGGGGTTTGAACACTCAGTAGCTGCCTGAGAGGAGAGTGTCTGGGCATGTATGACCAGGACTGGTCATATCCCCTGGAGATGAGCTGTAAAAAATGGATCACTAAAGGAGCAGCTAAAACAAAAACAGTGCAGAATTTTTAATAATGATGAAAGGGGGGGAAAATGTTTATTGTTTAATTTACAAACTTCCCACGTCAATTTTACTTTGTGGCAAAACCCCTTTAAGGTTTGTGGGTCTTTTATAGGGTTACCTTACCTTTCTGTGGTGCTTCTGAAGCACCATTATGCCAACATCAATTTCAGTCCTACAACATATTAGGTGGAAGTGGTATTGAAGTAATATTCCTAGAGGGGCTGCAAAGAGAGGCCTAAACACCCGAATCCCAACCCAAACTTAGCATTTGGGTTACAGTTAGGGAAGCAGTAAAAAAACAATGGATTTGGGACACCCAGAACCCAAGTTTTTTTTTCACAAGAAGTCGATACTTACTACAAATCGACTATTTACTTTTTCTAAAATCAGCTTCTCATTTAATGCCATGGATTCTCCTTTCCTCTTTTTTATCCTTTTCTTTTCCAGCTTTTTACAGGCGTACATCTTCCCAGTGGCTCGAACTTGGCAGGCACATACCTAGCAAAAAAATACCAGTCACTATGGGGCAATAAAAAAAAGCGTAGGTGGTGGAAGAGAGCCACACGTACTCACCTCACCAAATCCACCTTTTCCCAGCACCCGGTAATGCCGAAATGTGTTCTTTGTGACTGGCTGCCTGAAACACAGCAAGAGGACAGAGAAAGGAGAAGATTATTATCGGAGACATCAAAGATGTCCTAGGAGTGGTCTGCATGTGAAATTAAGGTGGCACAGATGGGGTAGCGTCTTTTGGCACAATATGACCTGGATACAAGGGGGAAGGGGTTTAGTTAATCAACAATGAAAGTAAGATCCACTATGGTTTTGGGTTATCTTACCCTCTGCTATGCAATTTTCCATGTGACCACATTAAATATGCAATTTGATCTGCAGGCAGCATAACTGTGATATATAGGGTTATATAATAGAGGGAGAGAAGCTGAGCTCTGTGATATATAGGGTTATATGATAGAGGAGAGAAGCTGAGCTCTGTGATATATAGGGTTAAATGATAGAGGAGATGAGCTCTGTGATATATAGGGTTATATGATAGAGGAGAAGAGCTGAGCTCTGTGATATATAGGGTTATATGATAGAGGAGAAGAGCTGAGCTCTGTGATATATAGGGTTATATGATAGAGGGAGAGAAGCTGAGCTCTGTGATATATAGGGTTATATGATAGAAGGAGAGGAGCTGAGCTCTGTTATATAGGGTTATATGATAGAAAGAGAGGAGCTGAGCTCTGTGATATATAGGGTTATATGATAGAGGAGAGAAGCATATCTCTGTGCTATATAGGGTTATATGATAGAGGGGTAGAAGCTGATCTCTGTGATATATAGGGTTATATGATTGAGAGAGAAGCTGAGCTCTGTGGAGGAGCTGAGCTCTGTGAAATATAGGGTTATATGATAGAGGGGTAGAAGCTGATCTCTGTGATATATAGGGTTATATGATTGAGAGAGAAGCTGAGCTCTGTGATATATAGGGTTATATGATTGAGAGAGAAGCTAAGCTATGTGATGTATAGGGTTATATGATAGAGGGAGAGAAGCTGAGCTCTGTGATCTATTGGGTTTTATAAGAGAGGAGAGGAGCTGAGCTCTGTGATATATAGGGTTATATGATAGAGGGAGAGAAGCTAAGCTATGTGATATATAGGGTTATATGATTGAGAGAGGAGCTGAGCTCTGTGATATATAGGGTTATATGATAGAGGGAGAGAAGCTGAGCTCTGTGATCTATAGGGTTTTATAAGAGAGGAGAGAAGCTGAGCTCTGTGATATATAGGGGTTATATGATAGAGGGAGAGAAGCTGAGCTCTGTGATATATAGGGTTATATGATAGAGGAGAGAAGCTGAGCTCTGTGATATATAGAGTTATATGACAGAGGGAGAGAAGCTGAGCTCTGTGATATATTGGGTTATATGATAGAGGAGAGAAGCTGAGCTCTATAATATATAGGGTTATATGATAGAGGGGAGAGAAGCTGAGCTCTGTGATAGGGTTATATGATAGAGGAGAAGAGCTGAGCTCTGTGATATATAGATTTATATGACAGAGGGAGAGAAGCTGAGCGCTGTGATATATAGGGTTATATGAGAGAGGAGCTGAGGTCTGTGATATATAGGGTTATATGATAGAGGGAGAGAAGCTGAGCTCTGTGATATATAGGGTTATATGATAGAGGAGAGGAGCTGAGCTCTGTGATATATAGGTATAATGATAGAGGAGAGAAGCTGAGCTCTGTGATATATAGGGTTATATGATAGAGGGAGAGAAGCTGAGCTCTGTGATATATAGGGTTATATGATAGAGGAGAGGAGCTGAGCTCTGTGATATATAGGGTTATATGATAGAGGTAAAGAAGCTGAGTACTTGCATTAAAAACAAATAGAAGGAATTTTGCTTCAGGCATTTTCTACATTATTTTTGATGCATGCAGTGTGAACTCACCCACACCTGATTGGCATCAGTTAAATACATCTGACTAAGGGTGCTTTCACACAGCGCAGTTTTGGTGCAGTATTAACTGTGCTCCAATTAAACTGCCTTTATTACCAGCAAGCTTCTTTCACTTATCTAAACTGTTTGGAAAGTAAGTAATTAATTAGTGTGTTTGTATCCACAAGACTTCACACACAGTCATTGGTTACTTACTTGAAACACCTTTCTGAACAATTTAGACAACTGAAAGAAGCTGCTGGTAGTAAAAGCAGTTTAATTGCTGTGCATTTAAAACTGCACCAAAACTGCGCTGTATGAAAGCAGCCTAATTTCTTCATCAAATGATCTGCTAATCCTGAAGGGGGGCTCGCACATTGCATTTTTGTTGTGTTCCTCAACTGTACCAAAAACGCAATTAACAAAATGCATGTGTTTTTTTTTATTATTATTTACCAAAATTTCACCCTTTTTTAAAATTAAAGTTAATTACAAAGCAACATACATTTTTTTGTGTGTTTTCTACATGCATTTTCGATGCCACTGAGAAAAGTTTGCAGCAACACAACGTGTGAACGCAGCCATAGGCTATGTTTACACGGCTTATTTTGGGACATATTACGGTCTGGAATCCGTCCCAGTCATTACAGTAATTCACAGTTCTCATAGAGAACTATGGATTCCGTCTCCTCTCCCCGCTCGCACAATAGGGCGAGCGGGGAGAAAGTGACATGTCAATTATTCACGGTGTATACACGCCATGGATAATGAATGTCTATGCGTCCCGCAATTAAGCCGTGTGAACATAGCCTAAGGCTATGTTCACACGGCTTAACTGCGGGACGTAATTACGGCCCGCAGTTACGCCGTGTGGTTGGGGCGGGTGCGGGGGAGCGAGCGGGGGGCCGGCACGTCGCCGGCCCATAGACTATCACTGCTAGCGGCGCGTATACGCCGCTAGAAAGTGACATGTCAATTATCTCCCCCCTCGGCGTATTCGCCGAGCAGGGAGAGGAGACGTAATCCATAGTTCTCTATGAGAGCTGTGGATTACCGTAATGAATGGGCCGTTTTCAGCCTGTAAATTTGCCCCCTTAAGCCCCGTAATTGGGGACCAAAATAGGGGCCCTTTTTAAAACCGTGTAAAACAGGGCCAAAGGGGCTGCGTCCCCCCCCGGCAAGGGACAAATACCACCCATTTTTATCCGACCGGAAAATTTTGTCCTTTTTTGGCGACCCCCCCGGGGCCCCCCCACGGCCGGGGGAGGGGCCCCTTTTTTTCCCCCCCTTCAAAATTGGCTTGCACAGATTCCGTCCGAAAACGGGACAAAAAAATTGTGCAAGCAAAATTTGTTCTTCGGGGGCCGGGCCAAATTTTTCCCAAACAGGGTGTTTGGGGGGACTGCTGAAAGGGGGTTTTTCCATAAGCCCTTTTGTGCTAAATTTTTGGGCCCGGGTTTTTTTTCGGGGCGGTCTGAAAAACCCCGAAAAACCGCCTGAAAAACCGTCAAAAACCCCTGCCTTTTAAAAACTTCCCCCAAAAGGGTTTAAAACATACTTTTCCCACACTTACAGATATCGGTTTTGTATCATTTTCCTCAATAAATAAACGACCAAGTCTAATATTTTTTTTTTTAACTCATTTTTTTTTGGCTTTTCTTTATCAAAATTTTTAGACTGGCCCTAGTTTTAAAAAGGTAAATTTTTAAAGCAGAAATGTAAAAATTTTGGGGGGTTCCCCCAAACTTCTAACATCGCTTTCCAGGGCCCTTGATCAAAATTTTTGAATAAAAGGCAGTCCCCGGTTAACATAGGGGATGGGGGACGAAATTTTTTGTTCTTAAGTTGAAAAAAAATTAAGTGGGAACAGGTAGTTTTAAAAATGTAATTCCTTTTTTTTTTTTAGTTGGATAGTTGCTTTAAACATTTTTACATTTTTTTTCCCTGTCGTGCCCTTTTTTAGAAGATTTTTTTACCAACGTTCTGTATCTCATGTCAGCGTGGCATCCCGGGGCCTTTGGGTTATCAGGGTGGGGGGTTGACTCAGTTTTTGAATGTAAACCCCACGCCCCATAAGTCCCGTTGTAACTAGGGGACGATGTAATGGGAAAGGGATTTAAGTGGGGAACTGCCTGTACTCAAATTTGGGGTGAATAGTGCAGCGGGAGTTTCCTAACATCGTATAGTGAACCCCCCCGAACTTTTTTAATCTGGGCCCCTTTCTTTTGAACCAGCCCCTTTGTAAAGCCACTGGGGCTTTGGCTGAAAATAGTATCCAGGCATAGCCGCCCCTCTGATTGTAGCTTCCAGCAAACACTATAAAACAATATCTAATCAATAACTTAACTACTTTGTTCCAAGGTCCAGTGCTCTTTATATGGACACATAACCCGTTTTTGCACCCAAACTCACAAACACTTCACCTTTTTCGCCCCGTGGGGAAACGGTTTTTTAATTCCCAAAATTTGGAAACAATTAGAATTATGGCCAACTCTTTATCTAAACGGGCTCCCTTGGCTTTTTATTTTTGGCTGCTGTTGGGCTTTTTTGGCCATAAGACAACGCTGTAGAAGTCAGTTTTTGCACCCCTGGGGAATAAAAACCCGGACCAGCCCGCACATAATTACTATATAGCAGCGTAACATTTTCCTTACGCTTATAACCCCCTTTTATTAAAAGGGAAAAAAACAACGACTGACCCTAAATTTTAAAAGGCATGAAAATATACCTCCCTCTCATTTTAAGGCCCCAACATCTCTCGGGCCCCCGCCCAAAAAAAGTTTAATGCCAAATCCAAAAATAATAAAACCGAAATTACACTTACAGTAAAGGGAAAAATTTTTTGACCCCTTGCTGATTGTGTAATTTGCCCACTGACAAAGACACAACCCCAATCTAAAATTTTTAAAAGGGTAGGTTCCTTTTTAAACATTTTGACGAAAAAATTCAAAAATAAATCCAAAAATCCCATTTTAAAAAATTACAAAAAATTATTTTTTTTTTGCTAGAGAAAATAAGTTTTTAAACCCCTTTTGGCAAACAAAAAATTAATACTTGTGGAAAAAACCCTTTTTTTGGAAAGCCAGCAGTCAGACTTTTTTTTAGTTGATGGTGAGGTTTTTTGCACATGTCAGGGGGAAATTTTTTGGTCCACTCCTTTTTAAATAGATAAATCTCAAAATAAAATTTAAAAATTTTGAGGCTTTTCCACTTGGCAACTCGGAGTTTTCAACACCCTCCATAAAAGGTTTTTTTCTAGGGGATTAAGGCCTGGAGACGGGGCTGGGCCCCCCCCACCCAGGCCTTAATTTTGCTTTTTGACCCAACTCCTTTTTTCCCCTTGATTTGTATTTTTTGGGCCCATTGTCTTCTGGAAGCCCCGGGAAAACGCCCCCTTTTTAAAATTCCTATTTATTATCCCTTTTTTGGATAGTTTTTTTACACACTTTTCATCAAACAAAAGGGGCAAACTCGGTAAAAGGGCATGATATAGCGGGTAAGGAACATGGCTTAGCGTGTAATGCTGAGCGCCAAAATTTGGGGCGTAGTTCATGCCATAAAGTGAGACAACTTAAAAATGATGTAAGGTGAGACTAGACATTTTATCCTGCAACACATTTTTGAACATTATGAAAAAATTTTTTGCACCCGTAAAACTGTCAAAAATTTAAAAAAACCTGTCTTATTTTTTGACCAAATTGATAAATCTCCCCCATTAAAACCGAAAAAAGTAAAGGGGGCCCCCAGGGTACCCAAAGGAGATGCCATCCTGGCACAGAAAAAGGGAGTACAGGAAATATAGTACCCACGTACTGTAAGAGAACTACTAGACCCCCCAATCAGGGAAATTCACCTCACTAATTTAAAATGAAACAGCAGTACAAGACATTTAGTACTCACTTTACTGTAAGAGGCCGCTCCCTAAACCACCCAATTTCACTACATGCACCCCCACTAAAACATTAAAAAGCAAAACAGGCATGTATACCCCCACAGTACTGTAGAAAAGGGGCTACAAAACCCCCCAAATCACTGCTTTGCCCCTTTCACTAATCCTTGTAAGGGGCAACGGGGCCTTGGTAAAATCCCGCACAGGTATTGGAGGGGAGGTGCTACTAATGGGGCAGTAAACTGCATGCACCTCACTAATACATGTAAGAGCAGTAACAGACATGTATCCCCCGGCCCCAGGGTACTTAAATCTACTAGACTGCCAATCACTGACAACACCTCACTAATACATTAAAAAGCAGTAACAGGACATGTAAGACCCTTCACTGTACTGTGGGAGGGGGCCCCAACTAGACCACCAACACGGGCAGCATTTCACAAATAAAAGTAAGGCAATACGGGCCCTGTGTACGTACTGAAGAGAGGCAAAAAAAAACCCCACAATCACTGCATGTACCCCCACTAATACATGTATGAGCAGTACGGGACATGTAGTACCCCACGTACGTAAAGAGGCGCTACTAGACCCCAAAATCACTCCCATGCCCCCTTCACAAAAACCCTTTAAAAAGCAGAAACGGGACATGTATCCCAAAAATTTGGTACGTAGAGAGCCCCTATAGCCCCAACCAAATAAACGAAAGCACCTCACTAATCATGTAAAGCATACAGGACATGAAGTACCACACGAACTGTAGAGAGGGCGCTACAAAGACCACCAACACTTCATGCACTTCAAAACTAATACATTTTAAGAGCATACAGGCCCATGTAGTACTGTACTGTAGAGAGGCGTTTACAAAAACCCCAAAATTTCACTGCATGCCCCTCCCCTTTTTAAAATTAAGAGCATACAGGAATGTAGTACGCACTGTACTGTAGAAGGCCCTCCTAGCCCCCGGCCAATCACCCCCAAACACGCACTAATACAGGGGTTTCAAACCAATTTAAAATGTTCAAAAAATTTTGGTTGGATTTTTTCCATAAATCACTTTCCACAGATAAGAAATTCCCCCGGGGAAAAAGTATGGGGGGGGCGGGCCCCCCACTGCCCATAAAGGGGAAAACCCCGGGGCATTGGCCCGGGGTTTCTGGGTCCCGGGCCCCCACCCGGCTCGGTTTCGCCCCCCCGAGGGGCCCAGTTTTTTTCCCCCCGGGCCCCGAGTCCCGGGGGCCCGGGCCCAGGTGCCGAAAAGGTCGCATCACGCCCGGGACCCCCTGGGGCCCACGGGCCCCGACAGGCCCCCCTCACCACACGGGGGCACAGCCGGGTCACAGACCCAGCCATGCAGCCATCAGGGCCCGCCGCCTGCACCACCCCCGGGGGCCCCGCGGGGCGGGTCCGATGTGATGCCCGCCCATCGCGCCCCTTTCCCTCCGCGGCCCTGCACCCTGCCCCAAAGCGGCCTCCGGACGGGGAAAAAGACATCATTTAAAGTTTATTTTTTATTTTTTTTTTTAACTACTTACTAGCCCTGCCTGCCTATAAGGGGCCCCTCCCCTTGATAGTTTTAAAAATGAGCCCGGGCCTGCCTAAAAGTGGCCCTGCCCTCCCTAGCTATATACTAGCCCTCCTCCCAAATTTATACTGGCCTCCGGGCCTAAATACTACCTGCCTGCCTTTTCTATATACAAAGCCCCCCCTGCCATAAGTGGCCCTGCCGCCTAGCTAAAAATACTAGCCCAAGCCTGCCTAAAAAGGGGCCCCCTCCTGCCAAACCCAATATATTTGGGGCCCCTGCCTGCCCAATAATTTGGTCCTGCCTGGCTATATACTAGCCCTGCCCCCCTATAAGTCCCCTTTCCTCCCTTAGTTTATATACTAAGCCCTGCCTCCATATACGGGGCCCTGCCGGTTTATATACTAGTCCTCCCTTTGCCTAAAGGGGCCCTCCCGGCCTAGCAAAAACCCTACCCTTTCCTGCCTTTATCCCGGTTTCCTGCCTGCCAAAGCTATATACTAGCCCTCCCTCCCTTTATAAGGGGGCCCTGCCTGCCTAGCTAAAAATACTACCCTGCCCTTCCAATATATTTGGCCCCGGGCCTGGCAATATACTACCCCCTCCCTCCCCAAACTATATACTAGCCCGGGCCTGCCAAATAAGTGGCCCCAGCCTGCCTAGCTATATCCCTAGCCCTGCCTGCCTATAAGGGGCCCCTTTCCCTGCCAAACTATATACTACCCCCTGCCTCCTATATATTTTGGCCCCCTCCCTGCCTAAAAACTTTTCCTTTCCTGCCTACTATATACAACCCTCCCCACCCACTATAAACTAGCCCGCCTGCCTACTATATACTACCCCTCCTGCCTAAAATGGCCCTTTCCGGGCCTAGCTAAATACAAACCCTTTCCTGCCTATAAACTGACCGTCTAGCTAAATACACCCGGGCCTGCCTTAAGTGGCCCGGGGCCTCCAAGCAAATATATTTGGCCCCCTGCCTGCCAATATGGGCCCCCCCTTTCCTAGCTAATACTAGCCCTCCCTGCCAATATACTGGTCCTGCCTGTCTGGGGCATATCTAGCCCTTTCCTGCCAAATACGGGCCCTTTCCTGCCTAGCTAATACTACCCCTCCCTTTCCCCAAAAATACGGGGCCCCAATGCTTGCCTAGTTTATATACTCCCCCCTTTGGCCCCTCCCTATATATTTTCCCCTGCCTGGCTAAAAATACTAGCCTTCCTGCCAATATACTGGTCCCTTCCCCCTCCCCAGCTATAAAACTAGCCCCCGTCTCCAATATATTTTCCTTCCGGGCCCAATATACTAGCCCTGCCTCCCAAAGCAAATCTTCGGCCCTGCCTCCTACTATTTTTAACTGGCCCTGCCCTTCCTGGGCTATATCCCCTTGGCCCTGCCCTGGCTACTAAAACTGGCCCTGCCGGGCTAGTTTAAATACGGGCCCTGCCTGGAAACTAAAACTGGCCCTTCCGGGCTAGCTAAAATCCCGGCCCTCCCCTTGGCTACCCTATACTGGCCCTGCCTGGCTACAAATTTGGCCCTGCCGGCTACATACTGGCCCCGGGGCTGCTTTTTTACGGGCCCAAACCCCTTTGGCTAATTACTGGGGGCTTTCAAAATCTGCCGGGCAACTACGGGGGTAGGCCCGGGTTCCCCCTTGCCAAATTAATGGAGGAAACCCCCTTTTGCCTGCCAAAGGGGGGTCTACCAAATTTACAGGGCCAAATTAATATGACATTATTTTCATTTCAAATTTTTAGGGAAAACATAGGGTTTTGTTTGGGTAAAATTTACTAACTTTTTACGTGTGGGGCCCCAAAAGGGGGGGGCACTTTTTCAATTTGGGGGGCCCTCTATGGATAGGGAACCCGTACAGATTTTTAATTAAATAGGAAAGGTGCTGGAAAAGAAGAGTTTTAAGGGAAGAAATTTGGGGAAAATTCAACAAGGACGAGTAGTGAAGGGGAAAAGAAGACATTGAAATCCCTGAAAACCCCCAAGAAGAAAAAAAAGGGAAAGGGGAAACAATTTCATAAAAGGGAAAAAGCCCATGGAGTTTTGGGCCCCAAAGGAAAAGAAAAGGAAAGAAGAAAACTCCCATAAAGAGATGAGTTTTCCTGTGAGTCCCTGCTGTCGGGGGTAAATTTTACTTCTGTATTGAATCAGTGCTGTTTCATGTGAATTTACCTGATTTAAGGGTGAGGGAAAATTGGTGGGGTTGAAAGGTTTTTGCATGTGTTTAGGCTGCTGTCACAGGGAAAGGGGTTTTTTTGGGGGCATTTTTTGTGCAGAAATGTTCAGCATTAACTGCTCTGCTTTCTGCGCAAAAACGCACCAAAAACACATCAAAAACGCTCCATGTGAAAGCACCTTTATAGTGTAGTGTATTTTAGAAAGTGGCGAGGTGCGAGAACAAGGGACATTTTGTAAGTGGATATTGTATGTGGGCTGGTGGGGGCTTAGTGCCAGGGCTGATTTTTATTCCCAGTCCGGCCCTGATGGTGAGTGCGGTTTCAAGATACAATGTCCCAGGACCATTGTATGGTAAAAATCTTGTATCCTGAGGCCACCGTAACTTGAGGGATCACTATTAGACAGGTATACCTGTACAGTTACATTAGTCTGCCATAGGTTGACAATCAAAAGTAGTCGACTACACTTGACAGTAGAGTTGCGGCTATGAGATCCATGTGTGTCCCAGCCAAACTTAGGCCAAAAGAGTAACCGCATTTGGTACGTTTGCTCATTGAAGTCTATGTCTATGTTGGTGTATACGTTGTTAGATTTTCCCAGCATATACTGTGCTTATTGACAGTTAACTACAAGGATGGGGTAATTGTTCTCTAAGTACCCAAAGAGTCCTTGTTGTGGTGTGGACCATAATAAAAGGTGTATTCCCATCATTTAAGGGATATAGGCAGGATAAGTATGTCTTAGAGGTAGGAATCCCATGGGTGTAACTATAGCAGGTGCTGTGAAGTCAAGAGGTTGAGGAGCTCACTCAGTTGCAAGTTTATTGTACCTTCTTGTAATGTATAACAAGCTGGTGGCTTTCTATTATCCAACTATGTAGGTTTTGTGTTATATGTTTTTACATGGCTCAGGAACTCCCATTGAAATGGTCGTTCATGTGCATCCACCTTTGGTTTTTGCACATAAGATAAGGGGCCCCTTTTTGGAGATTCATTGTCGGTCCCAGAGGCAAGACGTTCACCTATCAGACATTTCTGCCAGATTCTGCCAATATACCATAAAGTCTGAGCTGGGAATATCCCCTTCAGCCTTGGAGAGTACCACCTGGCCCTATAAGTCTCTATTTAAAAAAAACTCTGGCATATTTGGGAGAACCAAAGGTTGGGTGCTAATAAAGAGAAGTCAGTAAGTTGATGCTCTGGGCCACTTACCTCTCAAGCCATTTCCACTGTAAGAAGCGGGAAAAATACATGCTTGACTGAAAAGACTCAAATGGTCCAGCACTCAGATAATCGTGAACCACTCTGCAATAAACAAAGGTAAAGTAGTAACTCATTAATGGACATTTCATATGCATGAATAAAGAAAACAGACACCGTCTACATAATACACATTGAAAGAGAAAAAACATCCAATACATAGAGAAAAGGAGAGGCAAAGGGTATAATGTAACCACCCGGGGCCCGCTCATCCATTACTGTAATACATCATTTGTGCACTATACTGGACAGCAATTATATATACAGACATATGAGTATGCTGTAAGATTATAGTATGATTTCAATGATACAATATGCTTAGCAGTAATACAAAAAAGGAGACCAGACTTCCCAACAAAATAATTCTAATAAAAATTGTGCTAAGTAATTCAAATAAAAAATGTTGTGTCACTAATCACCTCCCAAACATGTTAAAGTGTTGTCAGACCCCTAAAAATGGCTTACGAATGGTGTAAAATTGATAGTGCTGCAGTGACAATTAGAAGAGGGCCAGACTGGGATGCCTGCGGTCCACCAGTGGAGCTGACTCTTGCCGCCCGCCGCCCGAGAGGCTCCCTGCCGCCCGCCGACCGAGACGCTCCCTGCCGCCCGAGAGGCTCCCTGCCGCCCGAGAGGCGCTTGAGGGGCTCCCTGGCGCCCGAGAGGCGCTCGAGAGGCTCCCTGGCGCCCAAGTGGCGCTCAAGAGGCTCCCTGCGGCCCAAGTGGCGCTCAAGAGGCTCCCTGCGGCCCAAGTGGCGCTCAAGAGGCTCCCTGCCGCCCGCCGTCCGAGAGGATTCTTTTTTTAAATTTTTTCTAAAGTTTTACAAATTACAAGTAAAACAATACATTCCAGCACAGAAGCAAATCCGCCTGACAGTAAAATATCATCATAATGCATCTACCGTCATCAGTGATATAAAAACATATCAAAAGACATCAAAAGTCTATGAAAATGAGGGTTCAATGGGCTGTATCCGACACATACATCCCCAAGAAACTACCATTCGTAACAGACACTCGCAGTCACACATCATTCATACATTCCCCACAATGTCCCAGCCAGCAGCATCTAACGCAACACTTTTCACGCCGCCAATCACAGGCTCCATATGGCAAAAAAAATCATTCAGCAATCCCCCTTTACCCATAAGTGATCTTATACAATGGGAAATGTGTGTAATGAGTTAAATCCCGTGAGATAGTGACGGCATCTTCAGAGGCTTGGAATTTAGCAGCAAGGAATTTCTTGCATAGAAGAACATCACCAGCCTATACAATGTATGTTCATTTTTAGTTGGTACAAGTTTTCCACCAACCCCAGCAAGCTCTGGCTCACACACTCCAGGAAGACCAAATCGGTCTTTCAAGAAACCAGGAATCTCAGACCAGAATGACCGAATAGAGGGACAGTCCCAAACCCTATGGAGTAATGTACTGCAGCCCTATTCACATCTATTCCATGATGCACTCGTTGCCAATGCCGTGATGTCCCTTTCCTGAGCCAAGCGCGGCCCCGGATACAATCCATCTCTGTGTAGACCAAGGGTGGAGTTTTTTGCCAGTCCGGCGGTGCCGTACCAGAGGAGTTTTGCCAGTCCAGCCCGTCCGTAGGAGTTTTAGTCTGGCCCGCGCGTCCGTCAGTGGGAGTTTTTTTTGCTCGTGGCCCGCACCGTCCATGGGACGTTTTTTTGCTGGCCGCGCCTTCCCGGAGGAGTTTTTTGTGGCCGCCCGTCCAGGAGTGGGAGTTTTTTGCTGGCCCGCGTGCCGTCCAGGGGATTTTTTGCCGGCCGCCCGTCCAGGGGAGTTTTTTGTTGCTGGCCGCTGCGCGCCGTTCCAGAGGAGTTTTTTGCTGGCCGCCCGTCCAGGGGAGTTTTTTGCTGGCCGCCCGTCCAGAGGAGTTTTTTGCTGGCCGCCCGTCCAGGGGAGTTTTTGCTGGCCGCCCGTCCAGAGGGGAGTTGGTTTGCCACTGGCCTGTCCGAGGAGTTGTTTTCATGGCCGTCGCCGAGGAGGACCTTGCCAGTCCCCTGCTGGCTGATAGGATCCTTGGGCTCGGCGCCGGCCCTGCGCGCCATCAAATGAGTATGCCACCCACCCTACAGCTATTGTACATAACTGTACATACTGCTTATGACTTTTGCACTCTGCCTCTTTCCCGGAAAAGCAGTCATGCCCAGGCTGCCCTCCACCCAGGGGTTTTTCCTGCCCACCTGTGGGTCAGTCTGAGCCCAAATAAGAAACATCTAAAGAGTCAGGTGATGGGCTGAATTTGGAATGTAAGAATATTTTACTTTTTTTTTTTTTTAATCGCATCATTTAAGGGGTCAGAAGAGTATCTCTAAAACCAAACCATACAAAACATGTACTACCCAGTGCGCAATGCATCCATGTGACAAACACAAATATGACCATGACCTAAGCAGCTGAAGCAATGTATGTAAGCAGCAAGGTTTCTATCTGATCCTATATACTACAATCTGGATCAATATCGTCATTCATATAAAAGTGGAAAACCATGAACGTAACTGCAAGCGGTGAAAGGACACACATTCCATTCACACAGGAGAACACGTGTAATCAGCGCTGCTCCAGATTCCTGATAAAAAGGTCAGAGGCGGAGGCTAATCATTTATAAACTGGTCCTGCGGAAAACCAGACTGCCATAGGATATATTCATGTTTACTCTATATTCTTATCTAGTATCATGCACTAGAGCCCCATAACCTGGCACACAGAAGACAACTCTGCTATGGATCCACCTCGCATAAACGACATACACTCCAGTTACTTGGTGACCTGACAACCTTAAAAAGATGTTCTACAGGGGGGGTTTAGCCATCTGTTTCACATAGCCTGCTCGTCAGCAGCCATTTTTCAGGCTCCCAGCTTCCTTGTCAGCAGGCTGTGGGGTGGTCTACAGCGATTTACTGACAAATGTCAGCTACTTCCTAATACCTGTTGTCTAAGCCTATTAAGAAAGTACATTGGGTAGTGGAAAAGGCGTAAACAGAGCCAAAGGGTAGAAGGTTACAGAGTAATAAAGGGTTAAAGTTTGTCAATAAGAAACAAACAAGCTCCTATGCTGCCGATAAGACACAGCAGGGAGTGACATCATCCAGGCAAGGACTGCTAGAGCAGAGAGAGAGAGCTGGCTGGTAAGCTAGGAAAGCTTTTATACACAACCAGGAGGAAAGAACTGCTCTGAGAGGAAGCAAAATCAAAACAACAATGTATTTGGTAATAGTTTTTATTTAACTTTGTCTGCATGTTTAAAGGCAATGAATGTGGGGAGAATATACCTTTAAGATTAGTACTCGGTGCATGGCCCAAAGCAGAGTCGTAAGCAGACCTATATAGTCTTTGGCCTCTCACCTATAGATGCCTACGTCCTCACTCCAATTATCAATGCCACAGGATGCTCCTCTCAGCTTCTCCACATATGAGGCCCCACAAGGCTGGGAAAATGCTGCACAGGACTCCTCTGAAGCAGGGCCAGCACACCCGATTACATGCACATGTAGTGCACCACTTACCTACACACAGCTGCAAGTTCCACTTTAATTAGGTACACCAAGCTAGGAACTGGTTGGACCGCCTCGCCCCTTTTTGCATCAGAACTAGGCCTCAATTCTTCGTGCATAGGATTCCACAATGTGTTTGCAGACGGCCTTGGTACGATGCTCATTGGTACCAATGGGCCCAAATATGCCAAGAAAATATTCCCCACACCAAGACACAACCACCACCGACCAGCCTGAACCGTTGATACAAGGCAGGAAGGATCCGATGCTATCCATGTTTGTTGACCGGCAGCGCAAATTTTCTGACCCTAGAGACC
This sequence comes from Phyllomedusa bahiana, assembly GCA_025379985.1. Taxonomy (NCBI): domain Eukaryota; kingdom Metazoa; phylum Chordata; class Amphibia; order Anura; family Hylidae; genus Phyllomedusa; species Phyllomedusa bahiana. Next base: position 6,325 of record JAODAL010003916.1, on the reverse strand, counting down.
ATCCGAATTTCGCTAGCAGCAAATCGAGACTCATCAGAACCAGGCAACGTTTATTGCCAATCCTACACCAAATAAGAAATCTGTGTCCAATATCGATGATCTTGGGTGCAAATGTGATCCTCATTGTTCCTGTTGCATAGCTGAAAAGAGTGTCACTTCCGGTGTGGTCTTCTCGCTGCTTCTGAAGCCTCAACATCTGCTCAAAGATCGGTCCGTACTGTGCGTTATCAGGAGAAGCTCTTCTGAGCTACCTTTGGTTTAACGGGTGGCTATTGAGTCACTGTTGCCTTTCAATCAGCTCGAACGCATTTCCAGCCCAATCTCCTTCTGACCTCTGGCATCAACATAGGCATTTTCGCGCCCTCAGGACTGCCGCTCACATTGGATGTTTTTTTCTTTTTTCGGATGACCATATCACTGTAAACCCTAGAGATGTGGTTTGCGTTGAAAATCCAGGAGATCAGCAGTATCTGTAAATACTCAAGACCATCCCTATCTGGCACCACCAACCATGCCAACGTTCAAGGTCACTCAAATCACCTTCTTCTCCTCATACTGATGCTCGTTTGAACTGCAGGAGATTTGTCTTGACCATGTCCTACATGCCTAAAATGCACTGAGTTTCCGGCCATGTGATATGGCTGATTAGAAATTAAGAGTTTAAACGTCGCAGGTTGGACAGTGTGTACCTAATAAAGTTTCGGGTGAGTGTATAGTCCACCTTCTGCCATCAATGGGTAAATCAATACTGTCATCAAGGTCAGAGCCTTTGACACCCACTCTCCCTCATTTAAACTGACCCCTCTATCCTGCCGGAGGGACAGCAGGCAATCATGAAGCCCTAGGATCTTTGCCCGAGCCCCCAAAAATTTCACTGCAAGGAATGGGCTCTGCAAATGGTTACACAATTCAAGGCCACCATTTTCTTCTCGCAGGAGGTTCACTAATGATTCTTCCCACATGGATTGACCATGCTTAAACCTCCTTCCTGTCCTACTGGGACAACATGAACCCTTAGGGGGGGGCCCACACGCACCAACGACGCAACTGCCCTAATTATGAGGGATGTATTCTCTAATGCATCGCCAGTGATTTCTCCCAACAGCTGGTTTTACCATAATGATGATCAATGCCTTCCTCAACCCTATTATACAGGCATCGGCCCTCTGCCCAGGATTATTCCATTATTCTTGTACCGTTTCTTCTGTTCATATGCACCCGCAAACAGTTTAGAAGTGCAACATCCCTTTCTATCGTTATACCAACCGACATTGAGCAATTTAAGTCACCTATTCTGGACCCTGCTTTTCTGGATAAATGGGAAGATTCCATCCGTAGGGAGAGCGACATTAACGTCTTGTGGAAGATTTCGAAAATAGGGCCTTTTGCACTCCACGAAGCATCTTGCATATCACAAGGCATATGGGAAAGGAGCTAAGAAGCTCAAGCGCTCCTCTATTGTATGTAACAAAATCCTCAATTTGCTTATTAACGCGCACTGGGTTAGAAGGCTTTGGCTATGTTTTCACGGGGAGGCATGTATTGCGGCACGTTACAGTAGCGGCCGCAATACATCATGTGTCTCGGGAGCTCGCATTGATCATACTCCCGAGGCGCGGGTGGGGCCGGCAGCCATTGACATGCATTACTCGCATCGCGAAAGTGCCGCAAATAAGTAACATGTCGCTTATCTCCCCGCACGTACAATACGATCAGATTGTCTGAGCGGGGAGAGGAGACGTAATCCATAGTTCTCTATTAGAGTTATGGATTACCGTAATTTCGGCGCATCTCGCTCGTCTTACATCGCAAATACGCAGCGAAATGCGTGCCGAAATTACGCCACGTGAACATACCTGTCCTGGGGCTCAGAAAATCAGTCAGATTTCAAAGTAGGTAAAAAAAAAAAATCACTCCTCTCCTATAGGATTTGTTCTCACTTTTTCGAAGAAATAAAAACCTGGAACCGCTGATAAAATGTGACATGAGAATCCTTCGTTAATGACTATTTCTTGGAGTGTCTTTAGTATTGGAGATAATTCCATGATATAATGGATATAGAGGGGTGGTTTGCCATAATGGTGAAACCAGACTATAGAAGGAAATATGCAAAAGTATGATATGCAAGAGACTAATGTTAAGAATGTAGTCCTTCTTCCTTCTACTGCAGTTACAGGGTAACGGCTACTGGGTCTGCATGTACACCCTCCTTTTACCTGCAGTTACAGAGGGAACCGCTACTGTGTGGCGGGCCTGGTGCGCCCTCATATGCGAATCTGTTCCTTGGGCTGTGGGAGAGGAAGATTTTCTTAACTCATTCCAGCATTACAGATTGAGAAAGTCCATTTATGGACTACATTTATTGATGATGTTTTTTTTAATTTGGCAGGGCAGTGAACAGGAACACATTGAATTTGTGGATCTTTTGAACATGAATCAGAAAAATATAAAAGCTTACACTGAAATATAACAAAACAAGCATTTAATTTTTGGATGTATTGATAACTAAGGATGCTGATGGCTTCATTCAAACTAATATCTTTAGAAAGGAAACTTCTGTCAACTCGCTTCTACATGCAACCTCAGCTTATCCGGCAGCTACAAACAGGAGTATTCCCAATTATAGTAGCCAATTTATATGGGCAGACTGTACGACATTTTTGCTCAAATGAGAAATAATATTTTTCAACAGTCAAAGGGATCTATACAACTTTACATGACACGGAGGGTACAAAACTTCTAACAATCCAATCATGGGTTTAACAAATGTTAGTGCATGAAAAGGGAACATCTCCTTGTGGACAATCAGAAAAATAAAAAGAGAGAGGTGTCCGAAGAGGTGAGTTATATATATCAACAAAAGCCTCTTCCGCCAATGATATTACACAATTGAAACCGATTCCCAGACATTTTTTGGCTCATCATAACTGTGATGGAACTTTTCTTCAAATTAAGGGCATTGATAGGGTGAATATCTCTAACCGGAAGGGTCATTGAAAGAAGATGCTGGCTCAACTAGAAACCCGGTGGATTATGAGGCTGGGTACGATGAACCCCAAGGGCCTCAATGAAGTTCTTTGTTTTGTCCCTTTTTTTAAATATGTTGTGTGTATCTTTGTTTATGTCTAATTATGTCGTTGTATTTTATTTCATTTTAGGTTTTTGTGTTTTGTGGGGGCTGTATTTTTGAAGTTTTTTGGAATGTGATATAGACTTCTATTCTCCCTGATGTCCAAGAGAAGAGACATCTATGAAAGATTAAATGATTCTAGTCTTATCATAAGAAATGGTGTGATCGGATACAGAGGAGGATGAAACTAAATGTTCCTTTTTTTTCTTCATATCTTATATATAATATTTAATTTTTGTTGTTTATAACTGTACTCTTTTTGTGCACTGTATATTTTTGAAACACTCTCACTTTGATTCATTCACTTTGTACACTGGCAATTATATTAGTATACAGCGGTATTTATTTCTTTTTTTTCACTTTGCATTTAGTGGCACTTTAACCACCATAGTCATATTTTATTCCTCAGTGATTTCATTACCACTATAGTATTTAGTTAGCTTTTTATTGGTCCTTCTTTCTCTAATTGGAGCCCAACTCCGTCTATGTAGTATATAGAACTTTACTGACGTTCTCGGTTATTTTAAAGGATTATTTACTTATGCATTTTTTAATATCCGTGGCTCCGGAGGGTGTCGGCTCCATGAAGATGCGTCTTTACACGGGCGTGTCATCGCACCTGCCCCTATGAGGCGTCTGTGGCTTGGTGTGAGTCGCGCCTGTGTGACGCCTCTTTGTGGCGCCAAGAAGTCCGTCTGGGAAAGCATGGTGAAGCGTCATATTGGCGCCTTTATTCTGAGGTGTAGTATACTTTTTTCATTATTTGTCTCCCTATTTAAAAGGGGTTGTCTCGCTACAAGGATCACATATAATTTCAAGATCCTTGGGCAACAACAAAGTCACTGATTGCAATATGTGTCATTAACAGTGTCTCTGACCTAGTTCGAGATATCGACCCCTCTTGGTATGGGCCGCATCAGCTGACTTCCTCCGGGTCGCTATAGCTACAGACCTGTGTTCGATCTCATCATGATAGGCTTGCCAGCGACTGGTTGCTATATCTACAGACCCTTGCTTCTACTGCAGCCTAGTGCAAGCCAGTAAACCTGCCCCTGAATTCAAAATGAAACCGAGAAAACAGGACTGAGGTAAGATGAATCAATGTAGTGAGACAACCCCTTTAAGCCCTCTGATACATGCCACTTATTCCCCTGAGGAAGCATTATTATACGCGAAACGCGTGTAGGGAGTGGTCTTTGCCAGCGCTCATCTGGGTAACTATCACTATGCTATATGCTTATTTCCGACCCATAGCCATCTTGTATGTATAGGTCTTCTGTGTGTCTTTATTTGGTTAATTATTGTTGTCTTACACCTTATTCACTGTGAATTGTACGTTATTTGAATGCACTTTATTTCAATCATGTGCCTATTTGATTTGCACTATGACACTTTGAGTATCATGTTTAATATATTTTACACTTATATACACTTCTGATCATTAATGAGCTATTAGCGTCTAATTAAATCTATTTTTGTGGATGAGATGCACCTTGCACTTTAAGACTCTCTCTGTGATTGCATTATCTGGTTTTATATAAGAACTTTTTCTAATCATGCTATTTACTGTTTGATATATATTATAGGTGATGGTATCCTGGTGAGTGCTGTTACCTCACCACTGTTTGCAACTGCCTTTTTATGCTTTTATATGTGTATGATTTTAACATTTACTAAATAAATTAATTGGTTTGGCACTTTTTCTGTGACCATATTCTTGTAGCTTAAAGGGAATGTGTCATCAAAAATGATTTATTGTTTAACTCACATTTTTATGTTAAACACATTTTTTAAGAATTTTGGGTTATTTTTTTTTTTAATTTTCCAAATCACTTTCAATATTTTTTAATAATTCTTAAAGGGGTTGTACCACGAAGTAAAGTTGATGTGAGAAGTTTGAAAATTAAATAATAAACATTTTCACAATTCATCATTATTAAAAATTCTGGACCGTTTTTGTTTTAGCTGCTCCTTTAGTGATCCATTGTTTACAGCTCTTTCTCCAGGGGATATGACCAGGACTGAGCAGCTGCTCAGTCCTGGTCGCACATGCTCAGACATCACTTCTACTCTCAGGCAGCTACTGAGTGTTCAAACCCCAGGTGCTGTCACTCTACTCCTGTCCTTTGGATTAGTTAGTAATAAGTGAAACAGTGCAAATAAAAAAGAACCTTAATCAGGTTTATGCATTGATAAAGAGGAAAAAAATCCATAGGTTTGGTTCCTGCAGGGATTTGAACCTAGGACCCTTGTGCTTGGAGGCAAAAACTTTACCTCACAGCTACTCACATCTCTATACATAAACAGACATGGGACTAGAGAGAGAAAAGGCATGGGGATGTCATCCTGCAGGGTCACATGATAGGCAATTCAAACAAATCAGAAACGACCCCTTCTGAGCACACAGAGCTGAAGAGCTGGATGCAGGAGGTATGAAATGTGATTGTGGCAAAACCCCCCTTTTAAATCCTGCAGTTTTCATTTGGCCACTAAGCCTAAAAATAGTCTGAAAACTTTCCCGTTCTGTAGAGAAAGATTCTCAGTTGTCTGCTCATTATCAGCACAAAGAGGGTCAAACTGAAAGGAGACACCAGTATGAATAGATAACACAGGATCCACCAGTCACAAAAGGAGATAGTCACAGTTCACCCTCTCACCTCCCTGTACACTGACTTATTCCCAGGTCACAGAGCACGACTAGAAAACTCTCCTATAGAAGTGAAGGGGACTGAGTCAGTCTTAAGTCTCCTATGTGCCCTGAAGCTGCTGTAAAGCATCTCTCTGACTGCTGTTAAAGCAAATGCAAACAAGGCCTAGTGGCCAAAGTGAAAACTGCAAGACTTAAGAATTATTAAAAAATATTGAAAGTGATATGGAAAATTAAAAAACAAACAACCGAAAATTCCTAAAAAATGTGTTTAACTTAAAAACGGGACTTAAACAATGACTCATTTTTTGATGACACATTCCCTTTAGATTAAAAGAATGCACACAAGCACTAAAAAAGAAGTAAAAAAAAAAAAAAAAAAAAAAGGACGCGAATGATTACACCAGTGATCACATCTACATCATACCTGCTGCACACTGATAATACAGAATGTTTGGGATTAGAAACAGTCCAGATTAAAACCATCAAAACCGTTTGTACGGACACAGAACCACTCTCTAGCTTATGTTCAGATCCCCAAAAATTAT